>JBCFYV010000151.1:0-151897 GCA_039000515.1 Timema cristinae | reverse complement strand
AAAAATTTTTTCTTTGGGTTAATTTTTTCCAAAAAAAAAAAGTTTTTTTTTGTTTTTAAACCTATTTTAAAAATGCTTTTTGACCTGGGTTTGTCTTTGAAATTTTTAAAAGGGAACCCAAAAACCGAAAATTTTGGGGCGATTTTAAAACTTAAAAAAATTAAAAGCCTTTTCTTTTTTTTAAAGAGCATTTTAAAACGGGGGGAAGAAAGAAATTTTTAAACGGTATTTCCCCCGGTTTTTTTAAAAGGGGGAATTAAAATTTGGGTTTAAGGCATTGAAAAATTTTTAAAGTTAAATATTTTTTTTAAAATATTTGAGTTTCCCAAAAAAAAGGGGGTAAAAAAAACCAATTCCCCAAATTTAGTTTTTGGGGGGGAAAAAAACTGGAAATAACAAACCCCAAACAAGATTTTGCAAACCCGAAACCAGAAAAATTTAAAAAAATATTTTTTGAAACCCAAAACTCCCCCCTTTTAGCCCAAACCCCCTTTTTTAAAAAAAATTTAAAAGGGGCCCCAACCCTTGGAATGTTCGGGTTTTTTAAAAAAATTTCCCCTTTTTTCCCCCCGGTGATAAACCCCCTTTGATTGGGCTGGACCCAAAATTTGGTTGGGGAAAAACGTAAAAAAAAGGGAATTTGGGGAAAATTAAAAATAAAAATTTTCAAATTTTATTTTGGCCCTTTTGTTTAAAAGTTGGGGGAAAAATTTTTTCTTTTAAAAAAGAAATTTTTTTTTTTGAAAAGATTTAAAATTAGGGTTTGTTAAAAATTTAAAAAGGGGGTTTTTTTTTAAAAAAAATTTTAGGTTAAATTTTTTTTAAAATTGTTATTTAAAATTTATGCGGTTCAAAATAAAATATATTTATTTAAATTTTTTGAAAGTTTTTTTTCCAATGAAAAAAGGGATTTAATTTTTATGGGGGAAAGGTAGTTTAACCCATTGGGGACATAATTTTTTTAAAGGGTTTAAATTTTAAAATTAGGCATTACTTTGATAGTTACCCCTATTATTTAAAACGTTTTTTATCAAAACTTACATGAGTTATTTTTTAAATTGTAAAATTCAAATGTTGACAGAGTTGGTTTATAATTTTAAAGGGTTAGAAATTTGGGCTTTTCTTTTGTTGTGTAAACACGATTTTAAAAGTTTTTGGGGAAAAAATTTTTGGTATTACTTTTTCACAACAGCACTGAAATATTTTAAGATGTTTTTCAAAACGCATTTAAATTAAGGCCATGCATTTAAATTTAATTAACGAAAGTTCATAAAATTTTTTGTGAAAAAACATAGAGTGTTTTTGGCTACATTTTAAACTTTTTGTTGGGGATTGTTCTTTCCCAAAATTTTTTCTAAGATTGTTAAAAAAAAGGGTTTATTGTTCTCGAAAAATTTTTTGGGCTAAAAATAAAATAAAAGTTTTTTTTAAAGATGTTTACTATTCTAGTCACGCCATTTACCCTTAGGTTTTAGTTTGTGTTTTTCCCCCAGTCTTTTAATAAGTTCCGATTTTGGTTTAAAACATTTTTTTGATCTTTGAAGTTGGACAGTGTTTTTCCCCACGCTTCTGGGAGGAGTGGCGGGGCGTTGGAGTTTGGGTTGTATCCCCCCCTTTTCAAACCCTTGGGTCAAACTTAAGGGTTAGTTACACTGCGACCCCTATTAGTCAAAAAGGTTTTGAAAGGGTTTAAATTTATTTAATTTTATTGAATCCCTTAGTTTTTGGTAGGATTACATGGGAAACTGGGGGCAAGAAGGAACGGGGGTATTTGAAACCCCATTGCCCAACGGCAAATTTTGGGGAATTTTTCTTTTTTTTGGGATGTACCGAATGCAAGTGTTACCCATCCTTTAAAATAATTATTTTTGCCTGACTCTACATATTTTTTTAAAAAAAGCTCGAAAATAAGTTTTTCCCTCACACGAGCAACAAACGTTTGGGTTTTTAAGGGAAAATTTACTTGAAAAAATTTCCTTTTTACTTTTTCTCCTTACTGCCCTTGTTGTATAGGCGCCCCTGTAATGCTTTTTATACTGGCAAATGCTTTGGGCCCTTTTTTTATTTTTTCGATGTTTTTCTTCACTTTTCTCTCTTTTTTTTCCCTAAGTTCTCATCTCGCCTGAGTTCCTTCTTCTTCCAAGTTCTTTTTCTTTTTTCCTTTCCCTAAAACCCCTCTTTTAAGTCAAAGCTTTTTTGGGAACTTCTCTCTTTTTCTCTTTACCCTTATCTTCATCTTCCCCAAGACCCTTCCCCTTTTTGGATATCTCTTTCTTTTCCCTTTACATCTATATCCTCAATTTTTGGGGCCTAAAAAGGACTTTTCCTTTGAATACCCTCTTTCTTTCCCCAAAATTTCTTACTCCCAAATCTTGCCCCAATTTTTTTCTTTTTTAACCCATCTAATTCTTTCCCCTTATTCCTGAATTTCTTTATCTCCCCTTTGGGGGCCTTTTTTCTTCCTTGGAACATCTAATTCTTTTCCTTTTTCCCTGTATTCTTCGTTTTGGGAAGCTTTTTCTTTTCTAAATTCTTTTTTTTTCTCCTTACTCCTATATTTCCCCATCTTGCCCCCGCCGTTTTTTTTCTGAACATTAAATTTTTTCCCCCTTATCCCCTATTCTTCATTTTGCCTAAGCTTCTTTTCTTCTTCTGAACATCTCTTTTTTTTCCCCCTTTAACCCCTGAAATTTTTTTTGGGCCTAAGTTTTCTTTTTCTTCTTCGGGAAAAAATCTCTTTCTTTCTCCTTATCCATGTTTTTATTAATCTTGCCTAAGCTTCTTTTTTTGAATATATTTTTTTTTTCCTTTTTCCCAAAAAACCCCATTTTTGCTCAGTTTTCTTTTTCTTCTGAACATCTTTCTTTCTCCTTATTCCATTTTTTTAAATCTTGCCTAAGCTTCTTCTTCTTTTTTCTGAATTGCTTTCTTTCTCTCTACCCCTATTTTTCCCCTTCTCCCTCTAAGTTTATTTTTTTTCCGAAAGTCTTTTTCTTTCCCCTTACTTCTGTATCATTCACGCCCCTTTTTAAATTCAAAATTTTTTCTTTTGGTTTTCCCTCCTTTTTCCAAGTTTTCTTCCAACTGGGGTATCACCCCGGTTTATTTGGGATTTTCAAATTATACTGAAAAACAGGCGTTCTAGATTTTTTTGGGTTTCTCTTTTTCCCATTTCAAGGGGCAGCCCCGGAAATGGGAAATGTTAGCAATAATTTTGTCTTATATATGCTCCCCCACTTTCGATTTCCTATACTTTTTGGGGTGTTTTTTTTTGGGTTTTTTTCAGATTCTTATTTTAGGGAAAATGTTTTAATCTTATTTCCCCCCCTTTTGAAAGCGAACCATTTCTAAATATGAATCCTTTGAAACCTTTAAAAAAAGGGGAAAGTTTTGTGAACTATTTTTATTTTTTTTCCCAAAAACCCCTGGGCCTTCCAACCCAAAATTTTTCAAATTTGGGTTGTTTTTTTTCTCTCTTGGGCACTTGGCTTTTTCGAAAATACAATTTTGTCTTATGGAAACCCAAGGGGAAAAAATTTTGTAGTCGAAAAAAATTAAAGGGGTTTGCAGATGAGTTTGTTTAAAAGGTTCGTTGAAGTTTTTGAAAAGAGAAAACCCGGGGAGAAACTCCTTTAGGCATTTCTTCCCTAAGATACCTCTGGTGAGAATCGAACAACCCAATATTGGAGCCCTCGTTGTTTAAGGCAACTGTAGGTTGTTACCCAGTCAAAAACCCATTATTAAGGAAAAAAAAAACCCTGTATTTCATCGAGGAAGGACTGCGGGGGAGATCCCTTTTGGGGAATTGGCTAAACTTCAAAAGGGAGGGTGGAACAAGGGGGTTTGTCGGCAGAAAGTTTCCCAACGGGGGGGGGAGAACCAAATTTTGAAGGGGACGTTATAGAGGGGGGAAAATGGGGGGGGGGGGGGGGGGGGGGGGGGGGGGGGCCCCCCTCATTGCCCTTTCAACAAAATTGAAATCTTTTTTTGGTGGATGCCAAAGATGAAGGGGGGGGGAAAAGTTTGGACAGTGCAGAGACCCAAAATTTTGCATTTGTGGTGCACTGTGTTTTGGGCCCCATTTTGGAATCATCAAAACAGGGTTGTTTGCAAATTGTCCCCTTTCACTACCTTATCAGGTTTAAAAAAATTGGGATCTTCTCTATTCACATTTAAAATTTTAAAATTTTTTCCTTTTCCCCTTTTTCCCAAATTTTTTAAAAATCTCAGGGGTACATCATTTTTTTATATGGTAATTTTTTTTTAATTTCCTTTTGAACTTTTTAGAAAATTTAAAAAAAACCCTAATAAGGAAAAAAAAATAAAAAAAGATTTAAATTTTTCCCAAAATTTAAACTAAATTTAAAGGGAGAAAAAAAACAAAAAACCCTTAAATTATCGAAGTAAAACTACACTTTTGCAGGGTTTGGAACAAAAAAAAAATTCAGTTAAAACCCAAAATGGTTTTAAGAGGGAAAACCAAAAGAAATTTATAAAAAAACTAATTAAAATAACTTTAAATTAAAACAAATGCCACACAAAAACTCTAACTGCGTAAAAAGCAATCAAAGGGATGAAGGGCAAAAATAATAATAATAAAAAGAATACAATGATATAATTTTTAAGGGAATGATTTTTTTCTTAAAAAACCCTTTAAAACGGAAATAGCTACCCCTTTAGTTGTGGGGGAAAAAAACAAAACTTTTTTCACTTCGTGAAAAAAAATTTAAATATTTAGAATTAAAATAGCTTTCAAACCTTTTTTCAAATATAAATTTTAATAAAAATTTAAATTAGAATAATTTTCTTCGAACGCTTTTTAAAATTAAAAAATTATCTTTTTTTATATCAATCGAAAGGAGAAGTTTTAGTGAACGAAAAACAATAAAAATTTTGTTATAGAAACTTTAACGAGAAAAAAATTTTGCTCACATTTAAACAAAAAAGCAAAAAATAAAATTAGGGATACGGTACGAAAATTACTGGGTTTGGGGTATTAAACCAAAACATTAATAGTCAAATTAAAAATTTTAAAAAAAATATTTTCATTTAAAAAACCAAAGGGGCATATTACATAAAAATAATGGGACGTATTTTTAGAAAAAATTTGAAATTTTGTATTCGTTTATAACAAATTAAGGTCTTTTGGGTTTAAAAATTAAAATGTATTTTCTGATTAAAATTTTTTTGTTTATCTTTAATGTCTAAAATCTTTTTCATTTTAAAGGAAAATATAAAAAATCCCCCATTTTGGGTTTGTAATTTTAAATGGGGTTTTTAAAATACGGGGGATTTAATCAAAACCGTTAAAAGGTATTTCAAAGGAAATTAGTATATATATGCCCCAAAGGGGTTTGGGGGGGTCATAAAGACGTCGAATAATCAAAAACATTTCAATTTAATTTTTTTTTTTAAAAGTCGCAATACTTAACCTTTAGTTTTCGAAAAGTTAAAAAATTTTTTAAAATTATTTGTGTATAGCTTGAAAGTTTTTCGGTTTTATAAAAATATTTTTTTCTTTCCCAAAATATTTGTATTATATATTTTATTACAAATTTATAATGAAAGTAATTTTTATACTCAAATAGTTCTAGGATATGTTAGAAAATTTTAAAATTTTTTGGACGCATCTGACTGGAGCCCTTAAAGTCATTTTGAAAAAAAATATTAAAAGTGGGCATTTTTTTTTTGGGGAATATTTAAAAAATGGCTATTTTTAATATAAAATTAATAAAAATTCGTTATAGCAGATTTGAGAAAAAATTAACTTTTATCTTTTTTTCCCTTCAGAAAAAACTCCCTTTAAAATTTTTAGGTTTAAAGAACGAATGCCTCCATGGAAAAAATTATTGTGAATTTAGTCAACGATCGGGTCAGTCAAAAAGGGAACAGCGACCCCTAAAAAAAAAAACTAAAAAGGGGGGACGAAAACAGGTGGCTCCCGTTCCAAGTTAATGGCCCACGTAGCTGACATTTCCAAAAATTTTCCCTCATTCTAAAAGGGTTTTTGGGGGGGGTGCTTGCTCTTAAAGGCGCCCAAAGGTTAAAATCCTGACTAAAAAATTGGAATGGTTTTGGGGGCAGGGTGCTTTTTTACCCTACACAAACTGGCGATAAATTTTTTCCCACGCAAAAGTGTGGTGACAAACGTTGACGATTCTGGCAACCCGGGGTTAAACGATATGCGGGGTTTCTCGGCAGATACAAGGGAGGGGTACAGTGTATTTTTTTTATTGTAATCGACATATTTTGCAAGTTGGCGCGGGGTGAGGACGTTCCCATAAAGAGGGGGGAGCGTCGTAAAAGATCCGGCCTTTTCAATTTACATTTTCAAACAAAGGGGACGAAAATCTTTTTAAGTTTATAGACATATAAGGGTACAGTGTTCTTTCCCGGGTTAGTCCGGGAATTTTCTAAACCCAAAAAGGCCCATGCATTTAAACCCAACTCATTTCCTGTGTAAAAGGAAAAGCATTGGGGAAAGGGTTTTAAATTTGAACCCCCTAAAAGAGGGGAAGGAAGTTCTACTTTACCAAAAAAGCATGAAATTGGTTTGTTGCGTTTCCAAAAATTAGTCGATTTCTTACACGGGCTTTAAAAATTTTTAGTACAAAGATGGTGCGGGCTGGCTTTTTTCAGAAAAACCAATGTGCTTTGGGTCAGAGATAGTCTATACGGCAAGCGGGGTCTAACTAAAAAGTAAGCCAAATTTCAAGTGGTAATTAGCAAATAAAAAATTTGCAAAATTGATAAGGGATATGAAAGCAATTGTGACAAAAAAAATTTTTTAAATTCAACA
This sequence comes from Timema cristinae, assembly GCA_039000515.1. Taxonomy (NCBI): domain Eukaryota; kingdom Metazoa; phylum Arthropoda; class Insecta; order Phasmatodea; family Timematidae; genus Timema; species Timema cristinae. The sequence goes on along the minus strand of JBCFYV010000151.1, from coordinate 145,098 downwards.
GTTTTCGTGTTGGGGGAAAAAAATTTCCATTACAGGTGACCGATTGGAAGTGGGAGGGGTGGGAAGTTTTACGCCCCAAATTTTTAACGAAACCGGTAAAGTTTTGAAAAAAAATACTATTTGTCCGGGGAAAAGGGGGCCGAAAAAAATTTTTGTACGTGCAAAGGTTCCCCCACAAAGTTTTTTTTTGGTTCCCTCCCAGAAACGCAGCGCCCCTACCACGAAGGCCGGGTTTTACATCACTTTGCCGAGGGGGGGGGGAAACCAAAAGGCTTTTTTTTTGGGGATATTTCAAGAAAAATTACCCTTGCGAATTTAACAGTAACCACCCTACCGTTTAAACTCGAATTCCAGGGGGAAAATTCGCCCCATGCAAATTTCCCAAATTACCCGTTTTCTTTCAAAACCCTGGGGCCCAAAAATATTGAGGGGTTAAATCTGTTTGGAGGGGAAAGGGCCCAGGGGGAAAAATATTCAAGGTTCACATCCCCCCTGGAAAAACTCCGGCCCAGGGAATTGTAAAAAACCCTAAACAAATTTTAGAGGCTTTTAAAGGGGGGGTTTCCGCAGTTGTATTTCAATTTACCAAAAACCATCAAAAAGGGGAAAGAAATTTTCTTCTTCAAAAAATATAAAGCTGCTGATCTACAATTTTAAATTAAGTCTCAGCTCGGTTTTGATTTTAAAGGGGACTAATTTGATAAAATTTCCCAAAGTAGCAGCTCGATCCCGGGTCATTCTACTGGATTGCCCTCAAAAAATTTACTTTTACTCGGATTTCGTTGATCCCTCGGCCCATGTTTGCATTTGTGGGCCCCACCTTCATTTTATCTTTGGGTATTAAAACAACAAAAACTTTTATGTTTAGCAAAATTAAAGACGTTAGTATTGAAAAAGTGTCCGTACTTAAAGAGAAAAATTTAAATTAATGGAAATAAAATTAAGAACGCCCACTAGTAAAAACCTTTTCCTTTGGATTTTGGGAAAAGTGTGCTTAAAACTTCTTTTAAAAACGTTTTAAAATGAACTGTCTTCCCAAAAGAAATTTACGCCCAACCAGGCGGGAAAACAGAAATATTTTCAAATCTACCACGGTTTTCCCTATCAGGGGCGGACGGGATAGGAAAAAATTTTCAGCGGGCTTTCAAAAACCCTTTTTTTCCCCCAGGGGCTAAAAATTGGCACCAAACCCTTTCAAAAAAACGAATTTTCCCCATGGGGTACGACGGCCCTTGACGTTCCAATAAGCGTTTTTTATTTCAAAGAGGCCCTCCCACCACCATATCAGTGAGGTGGAAACAAAACTTAAACCCCAAGGGGAGCAGAAAAATCGAAAACACTGATGACAGGCTTAGGGGCTAAAAAGAGCTTTCGAAAGGGAAAACAGTTTTTTTTTCTCCCCTTTGCCCTAAATTTAAAAAGAATGTAAAAAAAATAAGGGGTTTGATTTTTTTTATTTAAAAATGTAATTTCTCCCACCCCCAGTTTCCTGCAAAGTTGTGCCAGCAGTTTTACTCGATTTTTTTTCCCTTTTCCCCCCAACGCAAAACCGTTTTTAAATTTTTCAGTGGCCTAGTAAAAAACCTGTCGCTTCCCTCACCGTTGTTTCTACCTCGAATTTACTGAAAATCGGTCAAAGCGAGAAACTAAAATTGATTTTTCCATAAATGTTTTAAAATCTTCGTGGGGGGCCTTCATCAAACCGAGGGTTGGGGGGTTTCACTGAAGTGGAGAAAATTAGTTAGCGAAATTAAACTGGTTTGCTTCCCACTTTTTCCACAAAAAGCTGTATGTGTTTTTTAAACCCCAAAGCTAGTCTTCCCTCACCCAAAAAGCCCTTCTTTAGTTCCTATTTTTTGAGGCGTACAAAGTGGACAGTGGGGCTAAAAATAACACATTTGACTTGCAGTATGGGGTTCAAAAAAAGCCCGGAATTTTTGTGGAGGCAAAACCGCCGGGAAAAGGGGGTTTTTCGGGGGACCGTCCCCGGGCCAAAACCGTAAAAAGAAAAGACGGTGGTTCTTTTGGGGTATCTACATGATGAAGCGTTTTAACCCAAGGAGAAAATATACCTTTTAAATTGGCCCGAATTCAGCTTTCAAGTTGGGTCCGTTCAAGGGGAGGGTTTAGTTTTAATTCCCCATCCCGAATCCTTAACTTTAAGGTTCAATTCGCGTAGACGGGGGCCTTTTTTTTTTTTTAAGGGCGACGTGTCAAAGGGTTAGGACCTTCTAAAACTTTTGGCCCCAATTTCTGGCTTTAAAACCCCCTGTCCCGCAAATTTTATCCCATCCCCCCTTGAAAGAAAAAAACCGTCACTTTTTTTAATAGTTGAAAGGAAAATCAGGGGAAAATTTTAATTCACCGGGACGGGTTCCCTAAATGATGCATCGTGGGATTGGTATCAAACGTGCATTCAATGGAGACCCCACTAAAAATTTTCCGGTTATTTTGAAAAGTTAGGGTTTTTAACCCCCCAAATAAAGGCACTTCTGGCCGTAATACGCAAAAAAACATTTTTCCCGAACTTTCTCATGGGCCATTTTTAATTTTAAAAATCAAAGCCTTAGACGTTAAAATGCTATTACTGTCTCATATACTTTCTTTATCGTGCCCAGAAAACCCCAATAAAAACTTTCCTAACATATTCTCGCCCCCCAAATTTTTAAAGGGCAAGACGTAAGGTGGTGATATATTAAAAATTTTTTTTTCAGACAATGGTGTCCTGCCTCCCTTTAAAGAGGCTGCACCCAATCGCGTGAAAATATAAAAGGGGCGTCCTGATGGCTTTGCTGCCCTTTAAAACCACGACAGTCGTTGAAGCGTCAGCATAGGGAAAGGGGTCAAGAAGGTTTGCTCCCGAAAAAAACCCAAACCCCGGTAAAACCCGCTGCCATCCCCAAAGTTTTTTTAAAAAAAATTTGTTCCCGTTTAAACGAAAGTAAAATTGTCAAACGAGTCATCATCGTCTGAGCGTAAAGTACAATTTTACCCCTTATGTTCAGCTAGGAAAATAGGGGGGGGAAACTATGCGATTTTTAAAACCGGGTGTAGAGTGGAAAAGTACTGGGGCAATTTAAAAGGGCTTTTATTCAATGTTTTTCAAAAAACTCGAACCCTCCTCGAAAAATTATTTATGACAAAATTCATGAAATTTTCTGAGACGCATGTGCGGTGACCGTCTGCTCTTTCTTTCCATTGAGAAAACATGGCGTGGATTCAAACGGGTAAATTTAGCACCTAGGGGGGCGTGTTTTTGGGGTTTTTGGGTGGGACCTCATGACGTCAAAATAAAACCGCCAGGGATATATGGTGGGAGGCCTCCCCACGCTATTGAAAACGATTTTTTGGGACACCTCGTGTAAAATATAGGGCGACACGCTAAAAAGAATCAGTGGATGTCATTGAAAATCGAACACCCTTTACGGTTAAAAACCCCAATTAGAATAGGGTTCTTATCAGTGCTTTTTCTATACACGCAAGTCTCTTTTTGGGGGATTTTACATCTTGTATTGTGAAATAAAAAACAATTTTCCCAAATGCATCTAAAAGAAACTGTAGAAAAATTATGAACGAATTTTATGCGTCATTTTTCCCTGTAAAATGTTTTTAAGAAAAAATATTTTTATGTATGTGAAATTTTTAATGTTACCCTTTTAAAACCTTTAATAAAATTGTCTGTAAAACCTTTTAATGTATGTCTGAAAAAACCTTTTTAATGTTTAAAAAAAATTTTTATTTTTTTATAATTTTGTTTTTTATTCACGCCAAAAATCTGTGGGCCCCTTTAACACTTTAGTACGAGTCTTGATTGTGGGAGGGGAATTTTTTGGCACCAAATTTAAACCAGGGTCAATTAACTTTTGTACTAGCTCACCGGTTCCAAAGGGGGTCACGATCAATTCTTGTCTCGATTTGTCTTTTTGACCCACAAAATTGGCCCCCAGTCAACAGGGAAAAACCCTTTCCCACATGGGGGTTTTGGGAAAAGGGGAAAATTCTATTACTGAAAAGGGGGTGGACAAAATGCCTTGATGGAGGGGGGAAAGGGGAAGTAAAAATGGTCTCAGGTCGGGGAACCCATTTTCATACCCAAGTTAAGTGCTCGTTAAGATAGCTTTCTGACCTCCCTTGGTGAAGAAAAAAGGGGGCCCCAAAGAGCTGGCAACGGTCAGTGATCAAAATTTTGTAAGGGGCCCGTGGGGAAAAGGTTCGTGCTTTTTGCCAATGCACGCCGACCCCTTTGGGACTGCATGCCAAATTAAATAAATAACTCCCTGCCCTGCCCCCAGTCCTACCCCTTTTCAACAATAAAAACTCCCCCCCAAAAGTAAAAAAAAACTCCAAGGGACACGTCCAAATTTAACCAGAATACAAGAACTAATAAAATAAAAAAAACCAATGAGAAAAAAAAAATAAGAAAGCAATGGCATACAAAAAAAAAAACCAATGTTTACATATAAAAAAACAAATCAGACAAAAATTTAAAAAAGTCTGGAAAAATTGGATAGGGGGTTCAGGGGAAAGGGTTTTTTGGGAGGGGGGGGGGAAAGCAAAACAGCCAATCAGAGAGCGGGGGGCGTGTTCCGTAAATTAAAATTTCCAACCTATCACAGGCGGGTTCCCATGGGGAAACCCCTTTGGAAAGTCGGGGGGTTTGCAAGCATAAATCTGGGGCCCGGCTTTAAAACAAAAATTTGATTTACAGGACCTAAAATAACAACTCCCTTAAAACACTTTACGTTAAAACGACGAGATATTTTTAAAAAATACATGACTTGTGCTAAAAGGGATTTGTTTAGATTTAAAAAACCCATTTTGGGCTCACCCCTGCATGCTTCATCAGGGTACTCCCCCCCCCGACTGAGATTCTAAGTTGGTTTTCCCACCCTGTCCCCCGATAATCAAGCCCAAAAATTAAGTGGGGAAAAAAAAGGGGGGTCTTTACTCTAAAAACTAGTTAAACAATCGATAAGCGAGAAAAGGAAAACACCCCCCTTTTCACTATTTTTGTGGTCGTACGGTTAGGGGTGTTACTATTATTATTTTCCCGCGTCTTACTAACCGTTCGGGTTTTTACGCATAGGGGGGTTTACCCACGTGTTGGGACTGGCCTTTTGTTTCCTCGCCTCGCTTTTGCATAGAAAGAGAGAGGTAAGATTGACCCTAAACCCTAGTTTATACTTTCTTCGATAACCCATCAGTTTTGGGGGGGAAAGGGAGGGGTAAAAAAAAAAGAGAAGAAAAAATAAAGAATTTAAAAAGACTTTGTTAAATAATAAAAAATAAAATTTTCTCCCTAAATATGGGGGCTAGCTTTATATTTGTATTTAACAAATTTTAACTATTATAGTTCCCTTTTTATATTTTAAAAAAACATAAAGGGAGCTAAAAAAAATTAAAAAGTTACAAGAATCGAAAAAACCTTTTTAGCCCAAAAAATTTTTTTTTGGTTTGGGACAAACCCATGAAATATATCATTTTATTTGGGAGGGATGGATTAAGTTAGTTTTTTGCCCCAAAAGGGCCCTTTTATTTAATGATACTTTTTTTTCGGGTAGCAATTTTTTGGTGTTGGGGGGGAGGAAAAAAATTTTTGTTATTGATTACTTTTGAAAAAATATAGCTGAGGTTTTTGGGAGAACAAACTAAAAATAAGACAGTGTTAAAGGGCGAGTACTAAAAAAATTGGGCAGGGATTTTTTATTTGGGGGCCTTTTTCTTTGGGCCTTGAAAATTATATAATCGGGTAATTGGAGGTTAGGGGCTGTAAAAAGTTATAAAATTTTTCTTGTTCTTTATTTTTTTCCCGGTTCTAGAAAAAAAATTTTAGTAACCCTTACAATTAGGCTTTGTATCACAAAAATTTAAAAAATGTAACCTCTATTTGGGTGTTTTTTAAGTTTTTTTATATTTATTTCATTATCAATTTTTGTTTTATTGAAGAGTATATTTTTATTTTATCCCCATCCCTTTTTTTTAGTTAAATGAACACAGTTGCAGTGGTTATTTAAAGAAAATTTTTTAGGTATGCTTTTACTCTAATGTTGCATGGGAGATTTGAGGGCCGAGGCCCTAAGGGCCGTTGTTAAAGAACTTTAAGAGCTTTTTTAAAGGGGGAAATATTTGAAGAGGTGTGCCTTATAAAAAGGGGTTTGTTTTCCAGAAAATTCGGTTTGATTTTAAAAAATCGGAGTTGTGGGGAAATTAACCCCGGGACCTCTTTTCCACTAGCCCACAAAAGGCGGTCCTCAAATTTAAATTCTACATGGTTAAAAAATTTAATTTAAATTTTAAAAGGGTTGGGGCTAAGAGGGGAAGGGGCACATTTTTTAATGCATAAGAGAGCCTTTCCTATTAAAATTAACTAGTGTAATAAAAGGCAACAAGTTGCAATACAAAAAAGTAAAAATCTTTAAAAAGAGTAAAATAAAGTGTTACATCGATTAAGTGTCCATTAGACTTGGTTTGAGGGGGAAATTCAGGGGTTTGCCCAACTAACGTTGAAAATTTTAAAACTTTTTTCAATTCTAACTTATCCCACCCCAATGCTGCTTGGAAAAAATAAATTTCCCCCAAAAACTTGAGAATTTATGCCCCAAAAAAGGCTTATTAAATGAGAAAAATTTGGATTTAACATAGGGGAGTTTATTTGGGACTTTAATACTCTAACAGCTAGGGTAATTGGCTTATTGCTAAGATATTTTCACATATCTTTTGCTGAAAGAGGGGGGCATCAAGGGGGTGGGGGGCCCAAAACAGGTTTATTTCCCCCCTTCTCCAAACCACAAATAATATTGAAAATTTTTTTTTTAAATACAATGAAATTAGCAAAAATTTTTTAAAACTTTAAAAGATGTGTCGAATGTATAGGCTAAATTTTAAAGGGACCAGTTTTGCGACTTAAGCCTAATTTCAAAAGGCTTACCTTTTCCCCCCAAAATTTAAAATATTGAAAAAAAAACCCGCAAATAAAAAGATTCGATCCCTTTATTTTATTTAAATTCTTTTTTTCTAAAAAATACCAAATTTTTTTAAAAAAGCTTTTAAAATTATTCTTTTAAAATTATTCTTGGCCTTCATGCCCTTTAAAAAATTTAAATTTCTTGCTACGGGCCTTGTTTGAATGCCTCATCAATGTTTTAAGTTTGGGGTGCACCATTTTTAAAAAAATTAATTTAAATTTGAAAATTTTTTTATTTTCCCTTTTTCCTTTTAAATCATTTTTAAAATTTGGTTTGAAATTACCCTTGATTTTTGGGGTTCTTTGATGTATAGTTATATAAAATCAAAGGGCTAATAAGTTTTAAAACCATTTAACAAAATTAAGGGGTAAACCCATCACCCCCCGGGGGGCCGCTCTCAAAGGGACCATCACACAGCACAAAAAAAAAACTACCATGGGGCCTCCGCTCTCCGGAAAATAATAATGAACAGACTGGAAAACGACGCCCCCGGGCTTGACCGGGCTGCCCAAAAATCGAAACCCGTGGCCAGCCAGCCGAAGAGAGAAGAGAGTTCCGTGTCCTGCCCCGGTAAACGTCTGGGGGATTTACATTGGCTAGGGGGCCAAAAATCATTCCTTCGTTATTATGTTTACCTTCCTTTCCATCTCCTTGATCCCCGGGGAAAATTTTTTTGTAAAATATACGGCTATGAAAGGCGTAAGGTCCCCTTACTTTCCCCAAACCCTCTTGGGTTTAAAAGGTGGACGGGCCCCAGGTCTTGGGGATTTTTTGTCATTCAATCTAAATTTCAGTTTCGGGGTTTATGGGGGGCATTTTGTCAAAATTTTTCTTTTTTGGGGTTTTTAAAAACCCTTTTTAATTTTGTTGTTGTTGAAAAATTTTTCCCTTTCCTGCGCTTACGCGGCATGTGGGAGGCCCTTTGCCCTTTGTCACCTGCCCAAATTTGGGGGGCGAAAACCCAAAAAATTTTTTGTTAGTTATTTAAGTTTAAAATTTTTGTTTATGGTTAGAGCACTGAGAAATTAACCTGTGCGCCCGGGTTCGAAACCCCCAATGGTAATAATTCACTTATTAAATTTTGTTGTATTTTAAAATCAGCTTAATCTATCGGGTTTTAAATTTCTGAGAGTTGTTATGCTACTTATTTTCTTTTTCTTTAGGGCCCAGTTTGGGTTTGTGGGGACGCCATGGGTTTGTTACGTGCGTCTTTAAATGTTGTCCCTTTTTAAACCCTTTCTTTGGGAACTATTGCGCGGGGTTTGGTTTTTGCCTTTCGGGGTTTTATTCTGGAAAAAAATACTAGTAGGTTAAAACAACCCAAAGGAAAAAAGGGGCTATAAAAAATTTTGATCCCCAACCTTTTAAATTTTTATTTGGGTTTTGGGCTCGACCCGTTTAGTGTCGTTTTTGCTCTCCTATGGGGGTTTCATGATTGGGTTTCTTTTGTTAATTTTAATAGACTCCCATGATTGACGGAGAGGTGCGTTCCAGGGACGATTGTGCCCCCTTAATTATTGTATATTATTGTTTTCTTCAATAAAAATTTTTATTGGTTTAAAAAAAAGGTAAATTTTTGCCTGTTTTTTGTCTTCCTCACCCTTTTTGATATTAAGGGGGGGGGGGGGGGAACAAAATCGTTAATGTAAAAAAAACTATAATAACAAATTAAAACTCCCGAAACCTTTTTTACTAAAAAAAAACAAGATTTTTTTTTTTTTCCCGCAAAATCGGTTAAATTAGTCTCGCACCCGCTCCCCCCTTTTTTTTATTCTATCCCGTGCTGAAAAAACCTAAATTTGAAAGGTGGTTTTATTGTGGTTTTCCAAAAACATAATAAACATGTAACTATTAAAGACAAACTAGTCAAGTATTTAATTAATTTTATAATTTAAAGCTTGAAAAGTATATTTTTATTTATGGGAACCCAAAATGATGGGGGTGTAAAAACCCGCGTCTTTTACCAATTACTTGTGGGAATGTGGAAAGAAAAATGTTTTCAACCCCCTATTATTTATAGCAGCCATTCAGAGGGAAAGGGTGGGGATTTAAAAAAACAATAATATTCGCGATGTGGAAAGTTTGTGTGATGAGGGACCCCCCCAGCTTTCTGTTTTCACATTAAAAAAACTTTGGGAAATCAATATAAAACCTACTATTATTGTTTTTCTATGGGGCGTTTTATTCCCCCCACTGGGGGGTGGGGGGTGTTATTGAATAGGGGACAGACAAACTCTGGTGAAAATGACGGTCAAAGTTGTGTGAGTTTGACAATTTGATAAAACAATTTAACGGGGACCCTTTAAAAAAAACTAACTGTTTAAGTTTGGGTGTTCAGCTACGCAGATTCCGTCGTCGTTTAAATTGTCAAAGTCGATTTCCCCGTCTTCTCCTAAAAAAAGATTTCAATTGTATGGTGAATCGTCTTTCTATTTCCCTTTGGGCTATATTTCTAAAGGGGAGGTTGAATTTATGAACGTGAACCCAAAATTTTTTTTGCCATGATGTGGGTATTACTATTTGTTATTTTTTGTTTGGAAAAATTTTCCGAAGTGTGCTTTGTAGCTCGTTTTTTAAAAACAATTTTTTTTCTTTGGTACAAATACTTGCACGATTGCCCCCCTTTGGGGGAAACGCAAATACCTGAGCTAGGAATGTCAACGAATAGATTTGCTCCTCAAGGTGAGCAAATTTCCCCCGACGGTTTTTTGGTTGAGGACCAATTCTTAAACTCTTTTTCAAAACGGGGGGGTAAAATTTAAACCTCTCTTCCCCCCCAAAACTTTCGGGTTATCGAAGGGGTATAAATTTGGTTGAGGGCAATTCTTAGCTCTCTATTTCAAAAGCGAGCCCAGGATTTAAAAGGGCCCGTCTAACAAAGTTTAGTAAACCCTTAGACCGTAGACCCCTAAAGTAGTGAAGGGTTTGGGGTTCCCCCTTCGCTTATCCCATTTTTTAAAAATATTTTTAAGGGAAAGACCCTTTTTTCCGCACCTAATGTTTGTTGTTTATTTGAGGACAGGGCTGAAAGGGCCTAGTTAAGATGTTTTCCCTCCCTTTGGGAAAAAAGTGTGTCAGTAAATCAAATTACGTAAAATTTGTTTGAGTAAACGAAATTAATAAATTATGGAATAATATGAAACGCCCTTGGGGGAATTTCCTGGAGAGGGGAGAGCTAAAATGATGTGGCGAAAAAAATCCTTAAACTACTAAAAAATATTTAAAGTCAAAACTTTTTAAATTGGAAAAAAAATAGTGTTTACAGCAAAAAAGGTTTAGAAAGGGTTTTGAGAACCCCCAAAATTTTTAATTTCATAAAAAGTTTCCAAATTTTTAGGGTTTTTCAAAAGGTTTATGTGCATCCCCATGATCTTTGATTTTTCAAACCCTCAAGTTTTTTGATAAGGCTTATAAATAAAAAATTTTTTTTTTTTTACATTTGATTAATTTTTTTGTGTTTGGGTTTTGGGGCATCTAGTTAAAAGGGTACTATATTTTTTTTTGTTCAAAGGGAAATTTTGCTATTTTTAAACATACGGGGTTTTGTTTTTCAGTTTCTTTATATTAATAAAACCAAAAAAAATATAAAATTTTAAAATTTTTTTGTAAAAATATTTTAAAGTTTTCCCAAAATTTATCAATAAAAAAATTTTTAAACATATGATATTTATTTAAAATGTTAAAAATATTTAAATATATGTTGGGGGATATGAAACAAATTATTTTTGAGGGGTTTATAAAACTAAAAATTTTCGGCCCTTTTGCTTTTTAAATTCCCAAAAATCTTTTATTTGTCATTTTGAATTATTATTTGATTTCCCCTTTTATACGCTTTTTAGGGTTTTTAATTTGTTAAAAAATTCTAAAGTCTTATTACTATGGAGGGTTAGTTTTGAATAATTTTAAAAGTTTAATATTTAAAAGTATTTTTTAAAAATTTATAAAAAATTATTAAATTTTAAAAAATAGTTTACTTCCAGGATGTTGCACCCTGGGCTTTAGGTTTTTGGGGGAGGAAATTGGGGGTTTTAAACCCCTCCAAAGGAGAATTAAATGAACTTTAAATTAAAAACTTCAACATAATGAGACCCAGAACAAAATCGTTTTTCCCTGAGAAGCGATATTTGTGGCCCTTTTATTTAAGGGATTTTTGGTACTGAATAAATCCCGGACACGTGTTTGGGGTCGATATTTGTGAGGGGCCCTAAGAAGTATGTAGGGTACTGAAAAACATCCCGGACAAAGCTGTTTGGGGTTTTGATATTTGTGAGGCCCCCTATTTAGTATTAGGTACTGAATTTCTCTGGGGCACGTGTTGGTGTCGATATTTTTGAGCCTCATATGAAGTTTGTTTCAGTAATGAAAAACCCGGGGCACGCGTTGGGTCGATATTTTTGAACCTCCCATGGTATGTAAAGGGATTGAAAAACATCCTGGCACGCTGTTGGTGTCGATGCGTCAAAAATGGTTGAGTGATGCGGGAAAAAATGTGAGATTTTTCTGTGCTCACTTTATCATAGTCCCCAAAATTTAAATTTGGGTTTTTTTAAAATTTTTTTATATCATTAAAGGGAAATGTCTTATTAATATTTAAAGTAGCAAAAAAAATATCAATTAAATTGTTTATTGTAATGTTAACCGTTAGTTCTAATAAATTTATCCCCAAAAAAAATAATGGCTCCCCTTTAACAAAAAAACCCACTACGGCCCTGGTTTTATTCACAATAAAAATTTTTGAAACACAACTTTTTTTTAATTTTTAAAGCTGTTTTTTTTTGCCGTTTCTCTTTAAAACTTGGGGAAAATAAAGAAAATTTAAAAAAAATTGAAATTAATTTTTTATTTCTCTTTCTATATCAATAAATACTTAATATTCCTCTTAATCAATTTATAAAAAAAGGTTTTACACTTTTTTCTAAATTTAAATTTTTAAATTATTAATTTATATTAAAAATTTTTTTTTTACTAAAATATGTGCCCTGTCAGTATTTTTTAAGGAAACCCAAAATTTAAAAAAAAAAAATCCTCGGGGGGGGTAAACAAAAAAAGCCTTTGCATTAATTTCCCAATTTCCAAAAAAGGTTTTTTTCCCTTTTTTCGTCTAAAACCAAATTTTCCAAAAATCGCTTTTGCTACCCAAGTGCACGAATGAAAGTTATACCTCGACCACTCTTTTGGGGCAATCCCCGCGAAACAGAACACGGTCAGTCTGTGAAACAAAACCAAATAAAGCATCACCAAATTTAATTAATTCTTTGGAGAGCATTTATCTAAGCGCTTCACGCCCGCTAGCGTTCCCCCACACGGTATTTTGGAAGAATTTAAAAGGGCGTTGATATGTAATATATTTTTAAGAATGAGTTTGGGTTCAAAGGGTTTTAAAAAAATTATTTAAAAAAGTGAGGATACGAACTTTTTAAGTTTGGGAACAAAATGTGTTTGTATCCCAAACAATCAAAAAAAATTAAATTTTTGGTTTTTAAAAGGGGAAATTTTCTGTAAATTTAAAAAACTTTGCCCTTTTAAAAGGGCCCGGGCCCAATCAACCCTATTTCCAAAAATGTGATCTTTAAATAATTTGTAAAAATCTAGAAAACCCCTCTTCCCGGGGTATATTTATTTAAAATATTTTTATCCTAAAATACTCATTTCAATTTAAAAAGTTTTCCTTTTAGAGAGATTGCGTGGAAAAAGTTCTATGCCATTTTAGCTAAATTTTACTTTTGAAATAAATTTTAAAAATTTTTCACAAACGTTTTGGGGCGCAAGGTATATTTTTTAATGTCAAGATTTTCGATATAAAATTATTTTTTCCTCTGGGCCCCAAACATCCCCAGCCCAGTAATGGGCATCTTAGATAGAAAATAAAAGTACCCTGGGCCAGAGGACAAATCAAATGAACTAAACGTAAATCCTTTCCATGGAGGCTCTTTCCCAAAGTTCCTATGATATGAGGTGAGGGGGATGGTGAGTATTTTGGGGGGATTTGTGAGTAGGGGATGATAGTGAGTATGAGGGTGATAGTGAGTTGGGGTGTTTGTGAGTATGTTTGGGTAGTGAAAAATGAGGGGGTAGTGGGGTATGAGGGTGTAGTTGAATATTTAGGGTGATAGTGGGGTATGAGGGGGGATAGTGGTATTTATGGTATAAATGAATATGGGGTGATAGTGAGTAAGAGGGCGTTTGTGAATATGGGGGATTCTGATTTTGAGGGGATTGTGAGTATGATGGTGATAGTGAATATGAGGGTGATAGTGAGTTGAGGGTGATTGTGAGTTTGAGGGTGTAGTGAGTAAGATGGTGATAGTGGGAAAATGAGGGGATAGTTTAGTATGAGGGTGATAGTGGTTTTGGGGGGTGATAGTGAGTATGGGGGATAGTGAGTAGATGGAGTAGAAATACTTAAACCCGAATTTTTAAAAAAAACAACCAACCCTGGTGACCATCTTTTGGGTTTTCCCTTTTTGGTAAAACAACCCAAGGGGGCCCCGCCTAAATCCAAAAGTGTTTCTCTAGGCTTTGTAAACCCGTGCATTGAGTGGGCCACCATGGGGCCGTTAAAGTAAGATTTACAATTATATTTTATATCAGAGAATATTCCCCTGATATAATTTTTTCAGGGCCAAACCCCTTTTGGGGTGAATAAAAAAAAAATCTGGTAATTTCGTTTCCTTTGTCTTATTTGGGGTTTTTTTTCTATTGAGCCCAAAAGGGACCCTGCTTGTTCCGGCATGTCAAAAAAATTAAACACTGGGGGAAATGAAGGGTTTTTTTCTTTCCGGTGAAGGGGTTTACGGCCGGGACCTGGGGATTGTGTCTTTATAAGGGGTTTAAATAAGGGGGTGTTAAAACCCTGTAAAGATATAATCAATTGTTTTGGGAAAATTTTAAAGTTTTAAAAACCTCCCAAAAAGATATAAAATTTTTTTAATTTATATTTTAACTTTGGTTTTTTAGCTTACAGTTCTTGGGAATATAAGTGAAAGTGTTTAATTTTCTAGTTTATGATTAAAAGGGGTTATAAAAAGTATATTTAAAAAGAACATTTTATTTATGATTTATTTTAGTTGTTATTTTTGTTTTCAGAACATTATTATTTATGAGTTTTATCTCATTGTTTATTTGTATTACAGAACATTTTTTATTTATGAGTTTTTTTCAGGTTGTTTATTTGTATTACAGAAAAATTTTTATTTAGGGGTTTATTTTTAGTTGTTTTTTCCCTTTTATTACAGAACATTATTATTTATGTTTTAATTTAGTTGTTTATTTGTATTATAGAACATTTTTTATTTTTGAGTTTATTTCAGTTTTTTTTTCTTGTATTTCGAACATTTTAAAAATTTTGAGTTTATTTCAGTTGGGTTTTTTCTTGTATTATAGAACATTTTATTTTTTTATTTTTTTTTAAAATTTTTTTTTTTTAGTTTTTTTTTTTTCTTTTCATTTTAAATTTTGTTTTTAATTTATTTTATTATTTTTTGGGTTTTTGTTTTTTTTAAGTTGTTTATTTGTATTACAGAAAAATATTTTTTTTTATTTATTGGGGGTGTTTTTTTCCAGTTGGTTAATGGGGGATTTTGGGAACCCTTAGTATTTATGAAAGTTTTAATTTCCAAAGGGGTTGGGGTTTTTTCTGGGTTAATTTTTTCCAGAACAAATTTTTTTTATTTATGAAAAATTTTTTTCAAAATTGTTTATTTTTGGTAAATTACAAGGGTTTTAATTTTAAAAAAAATTAATTTTTTTTGGAAGTTTATTTTTTTAAATTTTTTGGTTTTTATTTTAAATTTTTAACATTAATTATTAGGGTTTTTCATTAAAAAATTAAATTTTTGAGTTTATTTCAGTTTTTTATTTTTTGTTTTTTAACAAAAAACATTAAAAATTTTTTTTATGAGTTTATTTCGTTGTTTATCTTGTTTTAAAAGAAAAATTTTTATTTTTTGAGTTTTTTCAGTTGTTTTTTTTGTATTACAGGGAAATTATTATTTTTTGAGTTTATTTTTATTGTTTATCTTGTATTACAGGGAATATTATTTTTATGAGTTTATTTTAGTTGTTTATCTGGTATTATTGAAAAATTTTTATTTATGAGTTTATTTCCGTTGTTTACTCAACTCATCTTAAAACGTGATCGGCAAAAACGTTCGTGTAGGTTTCAGGTTATAAGCCCCCTTTTTGGGTTTCAAGGGCTGTTTGGGAACTGGAGAAAAAGAAGAGGCTAAATGGGATCAAAGGGTTTTATAATAGTTTAAATTATGTTTGAGTGTTAGAATTAAACTTGAATTTTTCTTTTTAATTCTTTAAAAAGGGTGTTTTTATAAGTTAATTTTCAAACCCACTCAAAATATTGAACTGTGGTTTTAAAAGCCCCTTTGAACATTTAGACCAAGGGATTTTGTGGTTTTGTGTTGTTATCATGTTTAAAAAATTTTAATCTCTTAAAATAAAACCCGCTGTACAACTGGGGGCCCGTGGGCCCCCAATGTGACCCTCGCAGCTTATTTTTACGGCCCCCCCAAATGCATTAGGAAAATATAAAAAAAATATAATGTTATCCAGGGGGTTATTTTAAAAAATGGGTCAGACTCAAAGGTCACTTTAGAGCTTTTTCCCGATGAATTTGTTTAGCATTTGCTGGGGGCTTGCACTACCCCCCACCCTTGATTTTTCCGGGACTTGTAGGGAGAAAAGGGCCACCTTACAACATTTCCATTAAAGATATTAGGTAAATATATTTGCTTTTTTGGTTTTCCCAAAAGTTTTTAGTGTTTTGCTGTTTCGGGTTGGGATCCCAAAATTTAAAAAAACTCTTGTTTAAAAGTTTATATTTTCTCATCGTTCACTTTTAAAAATAAAAATATTTTCACTTAAGGGCTAAAGGGCATATCAATAATAAAATAATTTCAAAATTTGAATTAAAAAAAAATTAAGTTTGTTAATTTCAAATTTTAAAAAAAAAACCCAGGTAAAAAAAAAAAAAAGGTTATATTTAAGATTTTTAAAATTTTAAAAAAACCCCTTTTTGTTACTGTATGAACTTAATTTTACGTGTTTAAAAACCCCCACTGTCTAAAGGAAAAATAGAATAAAGGGCCCTTTTGATAACCCAAAATTGGGGGCAGCTCTGCTTAAAACCCCCGTGTTAAAACTCGTTTTGTAATTTAGTTCCACACTGGGCAATAAAACCCCTTTGGGGATCGCATTAAAAAATTTCCCAAAATTTTAAATTTTTATTATTACTTTTTTTTTTTTTTTTTATCTTTAAAATACTCCCATATTTAAAAAAATTTTTTATTGCTTTTTAAAAAATTTTAAGGGGAGGAGAACCAACCCCAAAAGAAGACAGTTAAAACAAGTTTAAATCAAATCAACAGAAAAACAGTTAAAGTGTTAAAATCCCAATAAAAAAGAAGACAAATTAAAAAGGGGTGAACCTAACCCCAAAAAGATGACATTTTTAAACAGTTAACTCCCAAAAACAACAGAAGGGGCAGTTAAAGCTGTTAACTCCCAATACAAAAGAAAAACCCTTTAAAGGGTGTTTTATCCCAATACAACAGAAGACCAGTTAAAGGAGTGAACCCTAACACAACGTTGAATTTAAACAATGAAAATCTTTTAGCGGGTCAATATGTAAAATTACACCTACCCCAATTAGGGGGGGCGTAAAAAAAGAGGTTTTTAATAATTTTTTTGGGGAAAAAACCAAAGGGAAAAATATTTTGATTTGAGATATTTAATTTTAATATCCTTAAAACCCACTTTTAAATTTTGGATGGGGCTCGGATATTTATCCCGTTTCCCTCAATAGAAAATACTACAAAGGATTTTTTTAAAAATACAAATTTTGATAAAAATATTAAACTTTTTAAAAGTGGAATCCCAAAAAAAAATAATTAAAGCTAATTTCATTTTAAAAAATAATATGCTTCCCTGGGTTTTCTCACCCTGGGTGGTTGGGGCGAAAAAACGCCAACATGCCTTATAGAAAAAATTTCAACAAATATGGCGACAGGGTGGGGTTCCCAACACATCCACTTACTACATCTTTCCCCTGAGAAAAAAACTAAAAATTAAAGTTAGGCTCACTCCCCCGGGCCCTCGGGGGTGCCCCTTTTTGTGGGGGCGTGTCCTCGAACCCCACCCCTTTTTTTCAACCCCCCAAGCTCAAGTCCCTCCAATCACCCCTGTTTTTTACGTTATTTATTTTTTTTTGTTCGTTTCCCAAATAAATTTAAAAAGGGATAAAATTTTGGGGGGCTCGGGAAATTTACGCCCTGGTTTTTTAATTACCTGCATCGTCGAAAAAAGGGAAAAATTTCACCTTAAAACCACGAGAAAAGGTGGCCCTGGAGTATTGGGGGTGGTTTTCCCCCCCCCTTTTTACCAAGCGAATCCTCTCCCATTTCCCAAAGGGATAGAGGGACGTTAGTAATTCCATTGACCCTTTTGTGTCTAAATTTAAAGACTAGAAAAAGTTTATTAAGTCCTTTTGGGCTTTTTGTTTATCAGAATTTTTTTCCCTTAGGGCTTTGTACAGTCGAGGCGACTATTATGTTTAAATTTTTAATTTTTTGTATCAGTCAAAGGGGCTAGATTTTGATTTTTGGGGGTTTTTACTTTTGTTGATGGAGTCAAAAATAACTTAATGTTACTTAAGTCTTTCAGACCCGTTATATTGGTCCAAAAGGGGAATGATTTTCCAAATTTTCCATATGATATAGCTTCGATATAGGGCCTTTAGTCCAGATGTAATTTAAAGGCCCAGTCCAAATTTGGGTTTCTTTTTCCAGAGCCAGATAAATTTTCCCTTTTTGGGCCTTAAGATCCCCTTTTTTATATGGTAAACCGGGGGGTCTGTCAAATTTTTCTTTTTATCTTTGTTGGGTCAATGTGTTTCTATGTGTTTGAAATTTATTCTTGTTTTTCCCGCTTCACGTGTGGTATTGGGTTTGGGTGGGTAAAGCGCGAAATTCCGCTTGTTTCCCTATGGATCCCCGCAGATAACACCTTTTTTCTCTTTGGGGCCCGTTTTTGGGAACCCATTGACTGGTATTAGTATTGTATGAAATTTAAATTTGTGTTGTACCCAGGGAGTGGGTCACTAAAAACATTTACCAAAGAATTAAACTGGGAGTAAATTTTTGGGAAAGGACCGGGCCAAATACTATTTTGTGATGGGGCGCCCGTCTGTTAGTCATCTACTAATGTAATAAATAAAAACCCTTTTTATTACTTTTCATTAACAAGGGCTCTTTAAGGGTTTTTTCTTAAGTCCCACTCAAGAAAGTTTGTTAAATTATAAAAGTGTTTTAATAAATTAATGTAACAAGATTTGGTGTTTTAAAAAGTGGGACCAAACGTGTCTTATTGTTTTTCCCCCGGGTGCCTCCCTTTTTCTCTCTGTTCCCCCCTTGTCTAACAGTGGGACCAGCGTGGGTCTCATTGTTTACCCGGCGCTCTCCTTTGTTCTCTCGGTTCCCTCCCTTTTCTAGCAGGGAGGGAGGGGAATTTTTCACTTTTACTGGGGTTTTAGAGGGGGCGAGGGGTCGTGGGGGGGGGGGGGGGGGAAGGGGCGGAGGGCCCCGTTGGAGGGGTCTGGATCCTTTTTTTTTCTGGGCTTTTAACTCTAGAAAAAGGGGGATTTTTCCCCCCCACCCTTTGTGTCACCAAACCCCCATATAAACCGCTAACGATAGCCCAGGGTACTCAGTTTTCCCGGGTTTTGGGGTAAAAGAGTCGGGGGGTCCCCCGTGCGAGGTATGTACCGGTTGTATATTTGTGAAACTAGAGTGACCAGCGAGGGAAAGTCGGCGCGTCTTCGGGTTTTGGGCAGCGAGTCCCGCGTTTGTGTTTTGCGGGGCCCCCGCCTGTGTCGGGGGTAAGAAAGTGACATTTGTTTTTTTTTTTTGTTAACTTTCTGTGTTAATGGGGTATTTTTGTGTGTTTTTTAAAAATTTTGGTAGTTTTTTAGGTGTTTTTAGGGTTTTTAAAATTTTTTTATTCAAATTTTCTTTTCTTTTCTGGGTGGGTTATTGTTTAATTAAGTTACAGGAATTTAAAAGGCTCTTTTTTAAAAATTTCAATTAAATTGTTTAGGTTTTAATTATTTTTGTTTTACAGGTTTAAACGGGGTGTGTAAAGTAGGTTTGGAAATTTTTAAAATCAAAACCTTGAATATTCCCTGGGCATTTTATTCGTGGTTTTATTGCAGAAAACCCCAATATCTTAAAAAAAACTCGTGGTTCCCCCACGTTCCGGTGAAAAGGCGGGGACCCCCCCAGGCACGTGCACCCCCGGGTTTCAATATATATATTATTTTTTATATATTTTTTAATATATTATATTATATTATATTTAATTTTTTTTTTTATTAAAAATTTTTTTTTATATATTTTTTGTAACGGGGTCAGTACTTTTTTGGGGTTTTTTAAAAGCCTTTTAAAAACGTTTTATTTCCCCTGTTTAACCCCGGAAATTTTTTTGGAATTAAATTTGCTTTTATAAAAAAAATAAAATCCCACGGAAAAATTTTATTTTTTTATTTAAAATTTTCCCCCTTTAAAAGTTAACCTTTTAATTAAATTTTTAAAAAAAAACCAAAAGTAAAATTGGGGAAATTTAAAAAAGAAGCCTTAAACAAAGGGGAAAATTTTAAACATAGAATAAGTTAAGGAAAGGGAAAAAAAAATTTAAAATAAAAACACCAATTTTTATTTAAAACAATACAAAAATATTTTTTATTTTAAACATTTTTAAACTTTAAAAAACAAATGTTAAATTGGGCTTAACAAAACCAAAACCCCCTTTTTGGTTTATCACAAAATTGGACCCCGTTGGGAAACCCAAATGGGAAATTTCTGTGGGGGCCCTTTTAGTAAATTAATTTCAAGGAATAAACTCCCTTTGGGGGGGGAATTTTTTTTTTCCGGCTTCCCTCCTTGTTTTCTGTTTTTATGGGGGGTTGACAGTTAAAGGGGTTTTTGGAACCCCTTTTTTGGGGTTAAAAGTTTCCAAAATTAAAAAATTTTAGGGCCCCCCCAACGGGTTTTTTCCGTACCCTCTTTCCCCCCCCCCCAAAAGAAAAATTTCGGGGGGTCCCTTTTACCCCGCAAAAAGGGGAAAGTGGGGACTATTTAATAAAAGGAGGAAGACCCGAAAAACACGGAGAGAAAGGCCAAAAGGGTAAAATTGAGGGAGTGGTTTAACCGTTTAAAAAGGAAGGGACGGGGGAAGGGGAGAAAAAAGGGAGGGAGGGGGGTTAAAACAATTTTTAAAAGGAGAGGTTCCCCCCGTTAAAACCTACGAACCAATTGGGAATTAAAACAAATAAAAGGTTAATTTTGAGTGGGAAACCTTTAAAAAAAACCCAAATTTAAAAAGAAATTTTATATTGAATGGAATGGGGAAAGGTTTTTTAAAACCCAATTTTTTTGGGGAAAAAAAGGGGCAACAAATTAGTATTGGCCGGGCCCCCAAATTTGGGGGGGCCCGAAATTCAAAAGGTTAATTATTTAAGGCCCCACTCCCTTGGGGGACAAAACAACCAATTTTAATTTCAATATAAACCAAAGGGAAAGGGGGAAAAACAGCGGTCCAGGATGTATTCAGTTACTGTACAGAACTTCATAGGCGGCTCACAAATATCGACACCAACAGTCGTGTCCAGGATGTATTCAGTACTTACAGACTTCTAGGAGGCTCACAATATCGGACCCAACAGCGTGTCCAGGATGTATTCAGTAATCTACATACTCATAGGAGGCTCAACAAATATCGCCACCCAACGCGTGTCCAGGATGTATTCAGTACATATACATACTTCATAGGAAGGCTCCACAATTACGCTTCTCGTTGGAAAAACGATCTTTGTTCTCGTCACTTATGTTGATAGTATTAATTTATTTAGTGTCATTTAATTCTCCATGGGAGAGGTTTTAACCCCCAACTCCTAACCCTAAACCTCAAGCCCACGTGATCCAGTTGAAGCTAAACTATTTATTAATTTATTAATTTGATATAATTTTATCAAAAAATATATTAATATTTTAAACGGTTATTATTCAAACTAACTCACCATAGTAATAAGACTTTAGAATTTTTTAACAAATTTATAACTCACAGAAGCGTATAAAGAGGAAATAAATTATTTAATTCACAAGGACAAATGAAGATTTTGGGAATTTGAAGAGCAAAAGGGCCGACAATTTACGTTTTATAAATTCTCATGATAAAGCTGGTTTCATATCGCTACATATATTTTAATTTTTTACACTTTAATAAATAGCATATGAATTAAATTTTGTTATGAGTAAATTTTGGAAACATTTTAAATATTGTTTTACAATAAATATTTAAATATAATATGTTTTTGTTTGGTTTTATTAATTATAAAGAAACATATGCAAAAGGCAAAACACCGTAGATTAAAATTAGCATATTTTCTTTGAACATAGAAAAATATAGTAGCCATTAACTAGATGCACATAACAAACACAATACATTAATCAAATGTAATAAAAAAAAAAAAAGTTTTATATAAGCCTTATCTAAAACTTGAGGGTTTAGAGAAATCAAAGATCATGTGAGATTGCACATCTGCCTTGTAAGCTATTAATGGTCTTGTTTAGTGCATTAGTAATTTTTGGTGTTCTCTAAACTTTCTTAAACCGTTTTGCTGTGTCACTATATTTTTTTTTCCAATTTAAAGTTTTGACTTTAAAATGTAGTAGTTTGATGGATTTCTCGCACATAATTTTGGCTTCTCTCTCCAGGCAATACCCCAAGGCGTTTCATAGTTTTCCATAATTTATTAATTTCGTATCTTATCTCACACTAGTTGTAATTTGATTACTGACACACTTGTTCCAGGACGGACATCGTAAGCTAGGGTCTTTCAGCTCGTCCTCGAAAACAAGCACAATTAGTGCGGAGGAAAGGGTCTTTTACTCTAAACAATATGTTAACAATCGATAACGAGAGGGGGAACACCACCCTTCTATTACTTTAGTGTTCGTACGGTCTTGGGTGTTACTCACGTGTTAGACTGGCCTGTTGATCCTCGGCGACGCTTTTGCTCATAGAGAGCCTATGAATTGGACCCTCAACCTAATTTATACGTCTTCGTAACCCGATCAGTCTCTGGGGGGAAGAGTAGGTATTTATATACCCCACGTTTGCATATAGAGATAGATTGGTCCTAAAACATAAAACCGATCGGTGGGTAATGACTCACCTTGAGGGAGAGCAAATCTATTCGTTGACATTCCTAGCTCATGGTATTTTGCGTTTCCGCCATGTGGGCCAATCGTGCAGTATTTGTTTACCAAAGACCAAAATTGCTTTTAAAAAACGAGCTACAATAGATACCTTCGGGGAGAATTTCAAACAAACATAATCAAATAGTAGATACCCACATCAGTGGAATAACAATTGTGGGTTCACGTTCTATAAATTCACCTCCCCATTAGCATATAGGCCCGAACGGATTGTAAGGTACGATTCTCCATACAATTGTTATTCTGATTTTGGAGAAGACGCGGAAATCGACTTTGAACAATTTCCAACGACGACGGAATCTGCGTAGCTGGAACAAGCCATCGTAACAGTTAGTATTTTAGAGATGTGGTTCCCTCGTTCATTTGTGTATTAGTGTCAATACTTCACAAACTTTGACAGTCAGTTTCACAGGATGTCTGTACCTATGCAATAACATCCCCCACCCCCCAGTGGGCGGATTAAAACGTCCTATAGCAATAACTATAATAGTAGGATTATATTGGGATTTGCCAAGTATTTTAAAGTGGATAACAGTAGCTAGGGGGGTGCCTCATCACACTACGTCACATCGCGATATAGTATTGTGATTTCAATTCACATCTTTTCTCTGAATGGCTGCTATATTAATTAGGGGGTTTGCATCATATTCATTTCACATTCCCACAAGTAATTGGTAATGGAGCGCGGGTTTTTACACCCCGATATGTTGTTCATGATAGCTAATATCGTTACAAGCTTTAAATTATAACATTAATTTAATATCATTGGAGCTATGTTTGGTCATATTATAGTTACACATGTATTATTATGTTTTTGGCAAACCTATCAACCACTCTTTTCAAAATTAGGTTTTTTCGCCACTGATAGAATGAGAAAGGGGGGAGCGGGTGACGAGACTAATTTTACCGTAGTGCGGGTAAATTCTTGTGTTTTTTTAGTAGAAAGGCTTCGTGGAGTTTTAATAGTGTTATTATAGTTTTTTTTACATTATTAACGACTTGTGTTACCCCCCCACACCTTATAGCTATAGGGTTGAGGAAGACTGAAATTCAGGCAAGAATGTTACCTTCGGTTGAACATATATATTTATTGTAAGAAAAACCAATAATAGTACAATAATTAAAGAGGGCACAATCTGTGCGTGGAACGCACTTCGTCAATCTTCGGAAGTCTATTAGATAACACAAGTAATCAATCATGAAACCTCCATAGGAGAGTCAAAAGCGACCAACTAACGTTGTCGAGCCCAAACCCAAAATCAAATAACAATTAAGAGATCGGTGTTCACAATTTTATAGACCTAGTTCCTTGGTTGTTTTATCCTACTAGTATTATTTCCAGGATTAAAGACGTATGGCATAACCGTAACCCCGCGCAACTTAGTTGCCAAGCAAGGTTTTAAAGACTTCATTTAAAGACGCACGTATCTAACTTGGCGTAGCCACAAATCCAACTAGCCCTAAATGTAAAAGTAAACTATGTAGCATAAAACTCTAGTATTTATACCCGATCAGATTATGCTTGGAGTTTCAATACAACTAAACTAATAATGGAATTAATACAGTGGGTTTCGAACCCGGGGCGCACAGGTTAACTCTCAGTGCTCTAATCCATAAACATTAATTTACTTAAATAACTAACAATAAGTTTGGGCTTTCGCCCAAATTTAGGCAGGTGATCGTAAGGCGCACGGCCTCTCTACATGCCGCTGGTATATGCGCTATGGGCATTGCAAGTTTCAACAACAACATAATAATAAGGTTTAAGAACCAGAATGATAATTTGACTAGAATGCCCCCCATGACGCCGAAACAGAAATTTAGATATGATATGACATTAATCCCCAAGTCTAGGTTGCCGTTTCACACTATTATCCACAAGATGGTGGCTGGTAGTAGTGACCTTACGTTCCCGTCATCATTAGCCGTATATATACAAAAAATAGTTCCAGGTCGAAGGGTTGATGGAAAGGTAAGGTGAACATAATAATCGAAGAATGAGTTGGCCATAGACAATGTTGAAGCGCCCAGACGCTATCGCGGCAGGGACACGGAACTCTCTTCTCTCTCGGCGGCTGGGACACGGGTTCGATTCTTGCAGTCGGAAAGTCGGGCGAGTCGCTCAGGTATGTTTCAGTTTTTCTTCGGAGAGCGGAGGTCATGGTAGTGTTTTTTGTGCGTGTGATGGTATTCGGAGAGCGGCCCCCGGGTTGGTGAGGTTGACCATTGATATTTTCGTGTAAAAATGGTTACAGATTATTAGTCATTGTGAATTTTATATAACTATTCATCAAAGAACACCAAAAGTCAGAGTGTAATTTCCCATTTAAAGATGATTAAAAAAGGAAAAGGTTAAAATAAAAATATATTTTCATGTTTAGTTAATTTATTTAAGAAGTGGTGCACCAAGCTTATACATTAGAGTGAGGCATTCAATCAAGGCTTGTAGCATGAATTAACTTTTGATGGTCAAGAAAGGCCAAGAATATTTATGAATATTAAATGCTTTATAAACTATTTTGAGTAGTTTTATAGTAATTAAGAGATTTAAATATTATAAATGGTATCGAATCTATATTTGAGTGTTTTTGTTCAATGTTAATTTTGTGTGTAATGGGTAGCCTTTGAATATTAGGCTTTAGTCGGAAAAGAATGGTCTTAAAATGTAGCCTAACATTTCGACACATCTCTCAATGATAATATTTTAGCTATATTTCTTTGTATTAAAATAATTTTATCAATATTATTTGTGGTTTTGGAGAAGGGGGTTAAATATCCTGTGGCCCTCACCCCTTGTATGCACCTGCCTACAGCAAAAGATATGTGAAAATATCTAGCAATAAGCCAATGACGTAGCGATTAGGCAGTATTAATAGTCCGAAATTAATCTCCCCTATGTTAGTCAAAGTTTTACTCATTTATAGCTTTGGGAGCATAATTCTATGTTGGGAGATTCATTTGTTTTCCAAGCAGCATTGTGTGAGATATGTTGGATATAGAATAGTTTTTATTTGCAACGTAGTGTGGGCAATCCTCTGATTCCCTCTCACCAAGATCTAATGGACACTTAACGATGTATAACTTCATTTTACTCTTATTATGATTGTTTATAGTTAGTATTGCTAACTGTGTGCTTTTCATTTCACTTAGTTAATGAAGAGGATATGTCTCTCTTATGCATTAATAAAACATGTGCCCATTCCCTCTTAGCCCTCAAACTTTAATATGTACTTAAATTTCTAACATGTAGTTTTTACAATTTGAGGACGTCCTTTGTGGTCTAGTGGCAGAATGTCCGGGCTTAATTCCCGACATCTCCGATTTTTTTGAATTCTATCCCAGTTATCTGGAAAAGCAGAACCATTTTATATAGGCAACCTCTTCAAATATTTCCCTTGAATTAAGCTCTTGACGTTCTTGACAACGGGTCCATTGAGGGTCCTCGGCCCTCAAATCTCCATGCAAACATTTAGAGTAAGCATCATATTAATTTTCTCAGTATAAGCCACTGCATATGTGTTCATGAACTTAAAATAAGGGTTTTGGAGAGGATAAAATAATAATATACTCTTCAATAATACAAAAATGATATTGAAATAAATTATAACAACATTAAACACTCAAATATGAGGTTACATTTATTTATTGTGGTTTAAATGTCATATTGGAGATATCTAGAATGTTGTTTCTAAGAACCGTTAGCCAATAATGATACAGAAAATTGGTATTATACATTTTTACCAAGCGCTAACTCACAATTACCAGATTATATATGGCAAGCAACGAGAGGCCCAAGTAATAATTCTGCAATTATCAGACTCGCTTTAAACTGTCTGTTTATGTTTGTGCTCTCCAATAACTAGGATATATTTTTGTCAAATGTAATCAATATCAAATTATTTGTGCCTTCCCCTCAACTACGCTAAAACAATTGCTACCTGATAAAGTATCATTACTAGGTTTTTGTCAATAATAATTTCTCTACCTCCAACTAAAAGATTTATTAATGTTAGTCAGCAATTAAAATTATTGTCTAAGAAAGGTTTATCGATTTTCTTGTAGCTTTTAATTTATATAGCTCATTTATGTTTGTTAAAATATAAAAGTGTAACTATAAATAGTTAAAATTGTTAAATGACAAATATAAAGCTAGCCACCATATTTAGTAGTGAGATTTTATCTTTATTATTTATTCAAAGTCTTTTAAATTCTTTATTTTACTTCTCTTTATTTACTCTCTTCCCCCAATATGATAGGTTATCGAAGAGTATAAATAGCGTTTGAGGGTCAATTCTTACCTCTTCATTCTATGCAAAAAGCGAGTCGAGGATCAAAAAGGCCAAGGTATAAAACACGTGGGTAAACACCCCTATGCGTATACCCGAACGGTTTAGAAGACGCGGTGATAATAATAATAGTAAACACCCTAGACCGTACGACCACTAAAAGTAGTGAAGGGTGGTGTTCTCTCTCGTTATCGATTGGTTAAGCTTGTGTTAGAGTAAAGACTTTCTCCGCACTTAAATGTGTGCTTGATTATCTCGAGGACAGGGCTGGAAGTCCTAGCTTAGAATCTCAGTCGGGTGAGTACTCAGATGAAAGCATGCAGGGGTGTTGAGCCATCTGGTTTAACTCTAAACTACGTCTTATAGCACAGGTCATGTTTGTTTTTATAAATATCTCGTCGTCAACGTATGTGTACTGTAGGTAGTTTTTTATTTAGGTCCCTGTAAATCTATGTTGTATACTCGCTGGCAAAGAGGAGGCTATGCAAACCCTGACTTCTTGGCGTACCTGATGGGGACAAGCTCTGTGATATGTTGAATTTAATCAAGTGACCACGCCCCCTCGCTCTCTGTTTGGATGTTGGCTTTCCCCTCCCTCCTCTTTAAACCATCCTCCTGAACATCCTATCCAGTTTTCCAGACGTGTTTATTTTAGTATGATCGTTTTTTATATGTATTCATTGGTGTTTTTATGTATGATCATTGCTTTCTTTATTTTTGCTCATTGGTTATTTATTCATTAGTATTGTATGTGCTGGTTAGGATTCGACGTGTCGTTGGAGGTTTTTTTTTATGGTTTGGGAAGTTTATTGTTGGTAGGATGTAGGACTGGGCAGGGCTTCGAGAGTTATTATTTATTGGCCATGCAGTCCAAGGTGTCGGGCGTGGCATTGGCACGAAGCAGAATTTCCCGACGGCCATTTGAAAAGAGTAGTGTTCACTGACCGGTTGCAGCTCTTGGCTGACCTTTTACTTCACAAGGGGAGGTAAACAGAAGCTTATCTTATCGAGCTCTTACGTTGGGTATGTGAGAAATGGTTTCCTGACCATGAGGACCATTTCACTTCCCTTTCTCCCCCTCCATCAAGGCATGTGGTCGCAGCCCCCTTTGCAGTAATGAGTTTCCCGGTTGTCGCAAAACCCCTAGTGTAAGGATTAATCCATGTTGACTGGCGCAATTTTGTGGGTCAAAAGACAAGTCGAGACATGAATTGATCGTGGACCTCTCGAACAGTGAGTAGTACAAAAGTTAATTGACCCTGTTCATATTTGGTGCCAAGTTTCACAGCTCGACAAGTCAAGACTCGTATCTAGGTAAGGGACCGACAGATTTGCGTGAATAAAACACGATATTATTAAAACATATATTTATTATACATTAAAGGTTTTACAGACATACACTGAAAGGTTTCACAGACATATATTAAAGGTTTTACAGATATACATTAAAGATTTAACTTACTTATAAAATATTTACTATACAGTTTTAAGGAATGATGGACGCATATATTCGTTCATAAGTTTTTCTAAGAGTCTTTTAGTGCATTGGTAATAAAATTGTTTTTTATTTCACAATACAGCTTGTAATAGTTCCAAACGTTGGACTTGACGTGTTTAGTAGAGTAGCAATGATAAGATCCAGTATTCTAATGTGCGTTTCACCAGTACAGGCTGTTCGATGTCAATGACATTCCACTGATTCTTGGTTAGCGTTGTCGCATATTTCTACGACGAGATTTTAGTGTGTAGATAAGAATCGTTGCAATAGCGTGAGAAGGCTCTCGACCATATATCCTGGGCGGTTGATGGTGACGTCGATGAGGTCCCACAAGACACAAAAACACGCCCCGCTAGGGATAGATAAGGTACGTTTGAATCCAGCCATGTTTCTCAATGATGACGAGCAGTCGGTCACCGAACATGCGTCTCAGAGAAAATTTCATGATTAGCACGACTAATCTTCTGAGGAGTTGCGTGTTTTTGAAAAAACATCTGATATGAAGACTCTGTATTTGCACAAGTACTTACCCACTCTAACGGTTAAACATCGCATAGTTTACTCCGTATTTTCCGAGCCTGAACATAAGGCGTAAAGTTGTCTTTGACGCTCATAACGATGATGACTCGTTTGACATTGACTTGTTTAGCGGGAACAAATTGTTTAAATACTGGTGATGGCAAGCGGTTTCACCGCTTTGTTTTTGCGGGAGCAAAACTTCTTGACCTTCCATGATGCTTGTTGACTTTTAACGGGACTGGTCGTGGTTTAAGGTCAGCAAGCCATCAGGACGCCCCTCCTTTTATTGTTGCACGCTGATTGGGTCAGCCTCTTACGGAGGCTGGACACCATTGTCTGAAAAATGTGTTGTAATATATCACCACCTGAGCGTCGTTGCCATGTTTGTATGATTGGTGGGCGAGAAATTGGGTTTAGGAAAGTTTTCATTGGGATTTTCTGGGCCACGATAGATGAAGTATATGAGACAGTAATAGCATTCAACGTCTAAGGCTGTTGATTTAAAGGTTTAGTGTGCTATGAGACGTTCGGGAAGTGTTTTTGCGTATTACGCCAGATGTGTCTTTTTTTGGGGTGGAAAACACTAACTGTCATAATAACGGATTCTTATGTGGCGTCTCCATTGAATGCAGCGTTTGATACCAATCACACGATGCATCATTTAGGTAACTGTCCGGTGAATACGTTGTCAGTGATTTTCTTCAGACTTAGTAAGAATAGTGACGGTTTTTACTTTCAAGTGGGTGATGGGATAATTAGCGGGTATGAGGTTTAATGCCTAGAAATGTGCCAAAAGTTAGAAGGTCCTACTTTGAAACGTCGCATTTAAAAGGCTAGCTACGCGAATGAACCTTAAAGGTTAAGGAGTTGGGGATGGCAATATGACATAAAACCGTCTCTGAAGGACCACTTGTCGCTGAATTCGGTTTGCCATTCATAAATGGTATTATTTCTCTTGGTTAAAAAACGCTTCATCCTGTAGATACCCCATAGATCCAACCGTCTTACTTTTTACGGTGATGAGTCTGCGCCGGTCTGGATCCCTTGTTGCCCGGCGTTAGCCTCCAACAAAATTCCGTGGCTTTTTTGTGAACCACATACTGACAAGTCAAATGTGTTATGTTAGCTTCACTGTCTCCACTGAGTAGCGCCTCAATATAGGATCTATAAGAAGGAGTTTTGCTTGGGCCGGTAAGATGTCTGTGGTTTTATAACACATACAGCTTTGTGAATAGTGAATGCTAGCCAGTTGATTACGGAGCTAACTATTAGTCCATTCAGTGAAACCCACAACCATCGGGTTTGTGATGGCCACCCACGAGATAAAGCATTTACTGTGAAAGATCAATATAGTACTCGCCACTTTGACCGATAACAGTAAAATTCGATGGTTAGATCAACGGTGAGGGAAGAGCGTCAGGTTTGTACTAGAGCCACTGTCCACTTTAAAGACTGGTTTGCGTGGGTGGAACGGAAAAGAAATCGAGTACACTGTTGGCACACTCGCAGGATGGGGGTGTAGAGAAAATAATTTCAATGAAAATATTATACCTCTTAATTTTTGCATTATTTAGGGCAAAGGCAGAAAGAATAAAAAAAACTGTTGTTCTTACGACGCTCTTTATTGACTAAGCCTGTCATCAGAGTGTCGATCCTTCTGCTCCGCCTTGCGTTTAAGTTTTGTCTCCTGCCTCACTGGATAATGGTGGTGTAGGGTCCTCTTGTTGAAATACGACGCTTATTGGTAAACGTCAGAGACACGTCGATCCGTATGAAACTTCGTTTTTCGAAAGGCTTTGGTGCCAAATTTTTAGCAATGGTAAGGAAGATCTTGAAAGGCACGACTTGAAATTATTACCTTCCGTGCCCGCACTGATAGGGAACACCGTAGGTCGATCGAAGTTATTCTGTTCCAGCATGGTTGACGTAGTTTCTTTGGTAGAGACAGTTCATTTTGAAAATCGTTGAAAATGAAAGTTTCAAGCACACTTGTCTAAACTCCAAAGGTTACAGGTTCACTAGTGTCTGTGCTTATATGATTTCCATTATTACAATTTGACTCTCTTAAGTACGGAACACTTAGTGCAATAGCTAACTGTCTTAAGGTATGCTTTAGATATTAGTTTTGTTGTTGTATACCAAAGATAAGTGAAGGTGTGCCACAATGTCAAACATGGCTGAGGATTAACGATTATCCGAGTAATTGGACATTTGTGAGGCAAATTCCTGAGTAGATAGAATGACGGCATCGAGCTGCTACATTTTGGAATTTGATCCAAATAGTCTTAACATCAAAACCGAGCTGTAGGACTAATTAACTTGATAGAGTCAGCAGCCTGTATATTTGTGAAGATGAAATTACTTTCCCACTTTTTTTTTTTTTTTGGGGGGGATGGTTTTTGTTGTACTTGAATACAACTGCGGAATCCCCTTTATTAAACGCCTCTAATTCGTTTGGGTTTTTGACAAATTCATGGGACAGTGATGTAGTTTCCAGGAGGGATGTGATCCTGGAATTTTTGTTCCTGCCGTTTGCGTCCACACTGTTGTACATCAATATTTTGGCCCTAGGTTTGTGATATGAACACGGATTTTGGAATTCGTATGAGCGAATTCACTGGAATACGGTATAAGACGGTAGGGTGGGTACGTGTTGAAAATTCGCAAGGGTAAATTTTTCTTGAAAATATCCCATAGAGCTGTCGCTGGCAAAGTGATGTAAACTGGTTCCTTCGTGGTAGGGCGCTGACGTAGCTGGCAGGTATCCAAGAATTATACGTGGTGGGGTAAACCTTTGCCACGTACAATTTGTTTCTGGACCTTTACCCTGGGACACATAGTTAATTTTATCAGCTTTAAAGGTTTTCGTTGTGAAATTCGGGTTCGTAAAACGTTCCTTCCACCTCCTCATCTTCAAGGATCGGTCAGCCTGTAGATGACTGTTTTCCGAACCGACACTGTTGAATTTAAAAATTTTATTTTGTCACAATTGCTTTCATTTATCCTTATCATTGCATTTTTGATTTGCTAATACGCACTTTTGAAATTTGGCTTCTATTCGGTTTAGACACCGCTTGCCGTATTAGACTATCTCTGACTCAAAAGCACTTTGGTTTATGAAACGCCAAGGGGCCCCAGGCACCATCTTTGTACTAGAATTGTTTTATGCCAGTGTAAGAGTTCGACTAGATCTTGGAGACGTCAACATCCAATACATGCTATTTTTGGTAAAATGTAGAACTTCGGCGCTCTTTCAGGGTTCTATTGAAATCGTTCCCACTATGCTTGCCTTCACATCAGGAAATGAAGTGGTTGTAGTAATGCATGACTTCTGCTGAGATATTCCGGACCTAGACGTGCCATGAACACTGTACCCTTATTGTCTATAAACTTTAATGATTTACTTCCGACTTTGTTTGAATTGTTTGAAGCGGATCTCACGACGCTCCCCATCGTGGATGGAAGGCGTCTTCACCAAGGCCATCTTGCAAAAATATGGTCGATGACAATAAAATAAGTACACTGTTACCATCGTTGTATCTGCCGAGACTCGCATATCGTTGAGGACCGGATTGCCAGAGATCGTCAAAGATTGTCACACGTTACTTTGTTGAGTGGAAACATTTTTGCGCCAGTTTGTGTAGGCGTATAAGAACCCTGCGCACAAAACCATTCTCATATTTAGTCAGGATTTTACTTGGGACGCCTTTAAGAGAAAACGCTAGCCCTCTGCATACCCTTCAGATGAGAAGAGTTGTGGTAGATGTCCAGCTACGTGGGCAATTTAAGCTTGGGTACGGCAGCCACCTGTTTTCGTCCTACTCCTTTTCAGTTTTTTTTTAGGAGATCGCTGTGTCTTCTTGGATCTGACCGATCGTTGACTAAATTCACAATATTTTATCCATGGAGGCATATCGTTATATTCATAAATTAAGGTAGGTAGTTTATGAAGGATAAAAGATTTAAGTTTGATTTTATCAATATATATATGCTATAAACGGTTTTTTGATTAGATTTATATTATATAGCCAATTTATAAATATTCAAGAACAAATGGTACTTTCAATATTTTGGCAAAATGACTTTAAGGGCTTCAGTCAGTGCGTCATTTTAATTATTCTATCTTATCTCTAGAACTATTGAGATATGAACTTACTTATCTGATAAATAGTACCTAATATAATAATAATTCAAATATTTTGTACGTAACATTTTTTATAAACCGATAACTTTAAGCGAAACACCAAATATAAATATATTTTATAACTTTTCGAAACACTAAAGGGTTAAGTATTGCGACTGCTAAAAAAAATTCTTACATTGAAATGCTTGATGGATATCGACGTCTCATGACCCAAACCCTGCGGGGTCTATATATATAATTTCTCGAGAATACGCTTTAACGGTTTGATTAAATCTCTTATTTAAGCCTATTTAACATTACAAACAAAGTGTGGATATTATATTCCTTGAAAATGACAAAAAGATAGTATGGACATTAAAGATAAAACAACAACATTAATCAGAAAATACATTTAATTAATCCAATAGACTTATTTAGTTATAACACGAATTCATATTTCAAATTTATTTCTATAAATACGTCATATTATTTCATGTAATATGCTCTTTGGTTTTAAGTGAAAAAATTTTTTTAAATATAATTTGACTATTAATGTAATGTTGAATACCTTCAAACTAGTATTTTTCTGTACGTTTCAACTATTTATGTTTGCTTTTTGTTTAATTGTGATGCTATTTTTTTCTCGTTATGTTTTCTATAACAATTTGTTATTTTTTACGTTGTTCACTAAATCTTCTCTTCGATTGATATAACGAGATAGAGTGTTGATTTTGAAATAGCTGTTTCGAAGAAAATTATCTAATTAATTTTGTATTAATTGATTTTTGATAAATGGTCGAAAGTAATTGCTTCTAAAGTATTTAATTTTGTTTCACGGAAGTGAAAATGTGTTGTTTTTTTACCCCGACAACTAAATGATGAGCTATTTCTCGTTTAACTAGGTTTGGTTGAAGAAAACATCATTCATTAATAATTATATCATTGTGATTTTTTTTATTATTTTATTAATTTCGTTTAATTCATCATTTGATTGTTCTACGCAGTTAGATTTTTGTGTGGCTACTTTGTATTAATAACGTTATTTTAATTAGTTTGTCTAATAAAATTGCTTTTGGTTAGTCATCTTAAAAACCATTCGGTTTTTAAACTGATTTTATTTTGTTTCCAAGACAGTGCAAAGTGTAGTTTTACTTCGATAATTTAAGTGTTTTAGTTATTTCTCCCTTAACTCAGTTTATTTTGGGGAAAAATTAACTCTTAATTTATTTTATTACTTATTAGGTTTTATTTTAATTTTTCTAATAGTTCAAAGGTAAATTAAAAAAGTTACCATATAGAAACATGGATCGTACTCTGAGATTGTGAAGTGGTGGAGAAAGGCAAAGGAAGAAATTTAAATTTTAGTGTGAATAGAGAAGATCAATTTTGTAAAACATGATAAGTTGTGATTTTGTGATGGGGACAATTTGTCTCAAACAACCTGTGTTTGATGATTCAGTGCCAACACACAGTGCACCAGCAACTGATTGTGGCTATCTGCACTGTCTTATCTTTACCCCTCCTTCATCTTGGTCATCCAACCAAAATAGTTCAATTTTGTTGAAAGGCAATGACTGGTCCACATTTCCTCCCTCCTATAACGTCCATTAAAATTTGGTTCTTCCCCCCCAGTGTATATTTCGGCCGACAAACTCCTTGTTCCACATCTCTTGTGGCTTGAGCCATTCCAAGCATCTCTCCGCCAGTCCTTCTCTGATTGAAATAGTCAGGTTTTTTGTGTCCTTCAATAATGGTGTTTTGATGCTACAACCTATCAGTTGCCTTAATCAAAAAACCCCGAAGGACTCGCATTATTGGTTGTTCGATTTCTCTCAGAGAGGGTTCTTTAGGGGAAAAGTAGTGCCTAATGGAGTGCTCTCGCTAGCTCGTTCACAAACTTGTCAACGACCTTTGTAAACAAAACTCATCTGCTATCT
The DNA here is from genome assembly GCA_039000515.1 of Timema cristinae. NCBI lineage: Eukaryota > Metazoa > Arthropoda > Insecta > Phasmatodea > Timematidae > Timema > Timema cristinae. The sequence goes on along the minus strand of JBCFYV010000151.1, from coordinate 110,486 downwards.
CTCAATTTGTTCGCTCAATATTTTTCTATTGTTGTATAAGAGCAGATGTATTTTCTGAAATGCACAAGTGGCTGAGAGAGGAATAAAACAACCCAAGTAGAATTTGGATTGGAAGGCGAGGATTGGAAGGATATACAATAGTTCACAATAATCCGTTTCTGAAAGTGGTACAAAGGGATTATATTTAGATATGGTTCGCTTCAAAAGGAGGGGTAGTAAGATTACACATTTCCATAAACTATAAGAATCATTGAAACAGCCAATAAAAACTACCCCAAAAATAGTTAGTTGGACTCGAAAGTGAGGAGCATATATATAAGGGGGTGAACCAAAAATTAATTTTTATTGGGGGGCTTTTAAAGGCATTCCCATTCCGAGCTTGCCCTCTTGAAAATGGATACGAGGAGAACCAAAGAATCTAGAACGCCTGTTGTCGTATTGTCGTACATCAAACTACCGGCGTGATACCCCTCAGTTGGAAGAAAACTTGGAAAGGCGAAAGCCAAAGAAGAATTAGAATTAAAGGCTTTGCGTGAATGAGTACAGAAGTAAGAGAAAGAAAAAGACGTTCGGAAGAAAATAAACTTTGAGGAGAATGAGGAATATAGGGATAGAGAGAAAGAAAGAAGCTTGTGACGAAGAAGAAGAAGTTAGGCCAAGATGAGAAAATAGGACTAAGGAGAAAAGAATAGATGTTCAGAAGAAAAAGAAGTGAGGCAAGATGGGAGTATAGGAATAAGGAGAAAAAAAGATTTTATTCAGAAGAAGAGAAGATGTTAGGCAAGATTAATAATACATGGAATAAGGAGAAAGAAAGAGATGTTCAGAAGAAGAAGAAGAAGCTTAGGAAAAATGAGAATACAGGGATAGGAGAAGAAGAGATGTCAGAAGAGAAGAAGAAGCTTAGGCAAAATGAATAATACAGGAATAAGGAGAAAGATTATATGTTCAGAAGAAAAAGGACGCTAGGGCAAGAATGGGGAGTATAGGAGTAAGGAGAAAAAAGAGATATTCAGAAAAAGAAGAAGCTTAGGCAAGACGAGATACGGGATAGGAGAAAAGAATTAATGATTCAGAAAGACGAAGCCTAGGCGAGATAAAGCAATTCAGGAATAAGGAGAAGGATTAGTTTGTAAGATGAAAAAGAAGTTGATAGGCAAGATGGGGAGTATAGGACAATTAGGAGGAAAGAAAGAGGATATTCAAAAGGAGAAGTTCTTAGCAAGATGAGGAGTATTGATGTAAGAAAAAGAAGAATGTTCAGAAAAAGAAGGATATTGGGCAGATGAAGGTATACGTTGCTAAAAGAGAAAGAGAGAGAGGTTTCAGAAGAAGCTTAGTTCTAAATGCGAGGATGTAGGGAAGAGAAAAGGAAAAGATCTTTGGATTAAGAAGAAGGAAAACGCAGGCGAGATGAGGAATTAGGGAAAAAAAGGAGAGGAAGGTGATGTAAAGCATCGAAGAATAAAAAGCGTCCAATGCATTTTGCCAGTATAAAGATGCATTACAGGACAGCCTTATACAAGCAGGGGACAGTAAGGAGAACAAAGTAAAAGGAAATTTATCAAGTAACGTTCCTTAATACCCGAATACGTTGTTGATCGTGTGTAGGGATAAATGAATTACGAAGCTTTTATAATGAATAGGAGATTCTAGGCAATAATCGTTTAAATGGATGTGTAACATTTGCATTCGGTACTTCATAAAGGGAGGAAATTCTAAATTAGCCGTTGTCAATGGGTACATTATAACACGTTCCTTCTTGCCCACAGTTCCCACTAGTATAATCCTAGCTCTAGAATAGAGGGATTCAATTATAAAATTAAATAAATTACAATACAATACCTTTAGAACTTAATTGGAAACGTGCGCCGTGTAACTAACATTATGTTGAGCCCAGATTAGAAGGGGTACACAACCCATCTTCAACGCACGCAATCACTCCTAGAAGCGTGAAAAAACACTGTCCAACTTCAAAGATCATATTATGTTTCATATGACGAAGTCGGGACTTAGTTAAAAGGAATGGTAAATTTCAGACATAAACTAAAAACCTAGGGATCAATGGTTCGTTGACTAGAATAGTAAACAGTCTTAAAGAAAAACTTTGATTTTATTTCAGCCAAATCTTATTCGAGAACAATACCCTTCTTTTAAACGAATTTAGTAACATTTTCGTATAGTTACATATCACAAAAAGCTAAAGTTGTAGCAATAACAACTCTATGTTCTTTCACAAAAAATATTTATGAAACATTAGTTAATTAAATTTAAATGCATTGGCATTTTTCAAAAATGGCGTTATGACAACATCTAACTTATTTCGTTGCTAGTTGTGGAAAAAGTCAATACCAAAATTTTAGGCAACAACTTTTAAGTCGTGTAGTTACACAACAAACGACTAGTTAATTGTGTAACTTTCAAGATTAGAAACCAACTCTGTTCAACAATTTGATGACATTGGAAACATAACTCATGTATAGTTAGATAAATAACGTTAACTAGATAGGAGTAGTATCAACGTAATGCCTATTATATTAACCATTTAAAAGATTATGTCCTAATGTTAGAACTAACCTTTCCTATAAATATTACTCCATTTTGTCATTGCAAACACACTTTCAATATTAACTAAATATATTAATTTTGAACCGCATAAAGTTAAATACAATTTGAAAAAATTCAGGACCTAACTTTTTAAAAAAACTTACCCGCATTACTTTATTTTAACCAAGTCTTATTTCACTAACAATCCATTTGCAAAATAAAAAGTTACTCTATATTCTGAAAGATCGATGATTCTTATAAGATATCAACACATGATTTTAAACGTAAAAATGGACCAAATGGAATTTAGAAAAGTTACAATATTTATGTAAATTTTCGCCTAATCATTAATTTCTCTTACATTGTATAGGTATGTCCTCGAAGCCTCGTTCGTTTAGGTTGTCGAGCCTAGATCAGAGAGTGGTCTCATTCTTGACGGACGGGTCGTTTATATGGTGCACAACTTATCGAAAACACTCGAGACGGGGGATTACACAAGGGGTTGGGGATCACTAATTTTCAAACACACTGGAGGCGGGGATGTGCGCGGTACAGAAAACGTGAGAGTCTTTCTGGCAGTTTTCTTATTTTTTTTCTACATCGTCCATGTTGTTATTGAGACTTGTGGTGGGTCTAGTGGCATGATGCGGATAGCCATGAGCTCTAGATGTTTGGGTATTGTTAGTGCGTTGCTGAGTGTGTTCTTCCCGCAGCCAGTTAGTCGGTTGAATTTGGGTAAGTGATGTTTTGATTCTACTAGCCCATTTTTGGTTAACTGTGGCAATAATTGCTACAAATTACCCTTAGAAGAATGAATAGTTGAATCGTTTTATAAATTTTTTTGCAGATACGACTAATCAATCCAATAATGCATTTGAAATCCCCATTAGGTTTAAAGGCAGCGTGGCTAAAAACAGTTGAGGGTGTGACACGAACTTGTTATGTTCCTTCCCCGACGTTTTGAAGGAAATGTCTACTGTTCAAATTATTAAACTGAAACGGCGATTTTGACATTCTTCTCATATATGTTTGATACAATACGTCCAGCAACGGTTCGTCGATGCTCTGGAATTCTTATTACAAACACTTTTGTACAAGAAGTACACACCATCCAGGTTCAATAAGTCATATTTTAGGAGGTATATTGAAGTAGCAGTACAACAGGAAATAAACTTTGTTGTTGGTGAAAGTACTTCTCTATACGACGAAGAAATTGACCTTGGGTGGAAAACTTTAAATCAAAATGACTTGAACTCATTTAATAAACCTGAAAAAAAATTTCGTGAAATATGAAATAAAGCTGAGGAAGTAATTGCAGAATGTATTGATGACGAAGTTCTTAGTATTAGATTCGAAATAAGGAAATGTGTGATTGAATTAAAAATAATAGCCCAGGCCACGGGATAAATCTCCTGCTCCTGGCACTTGAATCCTGAAATAGAAGAACTGTCGTTCCCAAAAACTATGTTGATGGGTTTCCCTGTTGAAATAAAGTAAAATATTTTATGCTGAAAGGGTTGAAGTCAGAGGGCGTGGCGAAGTGATCGCCGAAGCTGTAATTTAGTACCCGTATATTGTACATGGCTAAAATAAGAAATATAGAACAAGCTTGGCTATCTAATATAAATATTGGGTTTTGAAAAGTAAAGGAAAAAAAAAACCTATATCAGCAGGGCAAATCTTGAACAAACATATTTTGAAACCTTATCCACACGATGTGGCTTTAAAGTTTAAAATCAGATTAGATCATCACCATCATAATTGGGAGCAAAAGAAAGGCAGCTAATGGCCATGATTCGCCAATTGGACGTACCACAATATTTCTAACGTTATCAACAGCAGAACATCGGCCAGAAAACTATCCAGTTTTTTTCCATAAACTTAGAAATATCTGAAAGCTTACCTCAGGAGCAGTAAACACTAATACATTAGAAACAATACTGACCTTAATATAAAAACGATCCCGTCCACATGTGTTCGCTATTTACATATCAAAAAGTTTCTAAATTTATTGTAGGGTACTTGAAGACAAGATGGTGGACCTTTCAAGGAGATAGCGTTGAGGACTGTTATGAGAGAGTAGAGTTTCCAAGCTCAGAGGATCCCCCCTTGTAAATATTTTACTTTGGCTAAAAATTGCCCCCCACTACGATCAAGAAGATTCCGTGAGAATTTCGGATGCAAACACATTTATTTGTTAGATTTCTCACATGTGAATTTGTGAAATGAGCCCCTACATATCTTAACTGTCGCATAAACATACACATGTTGTTATAAAGGATGATAAATATATTTAAAATGTAGATTTAAACTTTCCTATCCCGTGATGCCTCACACATACATTTTAAATCCCCATAAATGCGAGACAGGACCGAAGAAACGACCTCAAATTGAAGAAAATCAGAGAACTCACGGGTAGTCTCTATTAAAACTCATCTAAATTAATTAGATTTTCAGATTATAACAAGAACTGGAATTGACCGAGCGCAATATATCACGGGCCCTTATAAATTCGATTAAATACGAAACAGGTATTACCTTAGGTGCACAAGTTTAGAAGTAGGTAATATAAATTATAGAATAAAAGGATATACTAATCCTGTTTGATTCACATTAATGTTCACTTTTTTATTAGAGGAGTATGGGGTTGCCAATATACATAATAAATTATATATATCCAAAGTAGATGCTGGAATATCGAAACTGTTTAAGAGAGGCTGCCAATGACATCAACAATAGGTTACACAAGTGTTAGGAGAGAAGGCTTGGAAGTGTTGCCAATGTATTTATCAACAGTAATCTAATGTCAGCTCATAAAGCAGCTTACCATGTGCTTCTCTCTACCCTATCTAAGAGTAGTCGTGGTGCAGTATATGTGAATACCAGTCCTTTTAGATCATGTAGATGTTAAAAACTAAATTGAACTCAAACGAATTAGATAAGATTCAGATGAGACTTTTTGGGCCGATATCTTTTTGAAATATAGTAAGACCTCTAAATCTAAAAACGTTTGTTTAGCTGATTTCGCTGCATTATATTACAAATCAAAAACGATAGCTGAGGATATTGATGATGTCGAGGATGCCGAGTTCAATTTGTACAAGAAGAGACTAAAGTCAAAGATATATAGGTAGAGAAGATATTAACTAGTCACCATCATAGTAATTATTAATCGCGAGCAGCTTTGTTTTAGTTCTTGCCCTTCAGAAATGATGTTGAAGAAAATTACCAAAAATATCATTTTGAATTAAAGTATATCAACGATTTGGAATCAAATAGAAGTTAACCGTTCAAAGAACTCAGTAGTTGCAGACGATGTGTTGGACGAAGCTTTAAAGGATGCCCATAAAAGAACAGAGGGAGCTGATGTAAACTAAATAGAACAATTGACAACGATCAACTCTTCCCAGAGCAAAGGTTGACTTTTGGAACAAGGGGGGGGGGGGGGGTAGAAAAAGAAAAAAAAAAAAAAAAAAAAAAAAAAAAAAAAAAAAAAAAAAGGATAGGGATGCGTATAATAATAGATTTCTGAGATAAAAGAATAGATTTATAACAAACTGAAACAATTCACTTCAAAAATAAATACTGGTCAGAGGCAAGTAGTGATGCTGTTTTATATTGCTATGGAAATCCTGTGATGTGCAGGAGTAAGTAAATCTACAGTGATTAATGCAATCTTTCATTCGGGGAATAGTTTCTTTGATAATTTCTGGTGGTGACAAAGATTCCATCCAAAGTTATTTTGATGGTGACCCTCAGGCAAAGCGGCTTTTATTATAATTGGGTATCACTCTCCACACGGCTTTTTGCCCTTCCAGTAAAACAATTTGGAGGACAGGTGCCCAGACCTGTCGAGTGATCTAGCCAGCAGGATTATAGAAAAGTTAAAATATCTAAACTTTTGATCATAGAAGATGTGTCAATGGTAGACAGCAGGATGCTTAGCAGGGTAGATGCACTGGATGAAGCAAGTTATGGAAGAAAACGAGGGCTAATGGCGTGTTGGGGGTAATAGTTGTCGGTGATCTCATTCAGCTCGCCCCCTGTGATTGGGACACTTTCGTGTGTTCAACCCCCCCGCCTCCCACCCCCCCCCCCCCAAGTCAGTGATTTGAGTGTGTTCTGCGATATGAACTCATGTGGGAAGGAGGAGTTCAGCATCTATGAACGTACACATATTATGCTCATCAGAATGAAAACGCTTTTTTCATTAAACGATCTCAAAAATCATAGCTTGCAGGGTCATGGACTAACGAAAGATTTACTGTCTTCAGGTCAAAGGGTAAGTACATGAATCAGGGGACGTCCTCGAGTGAAGCAATAAGGTTGAATTCCGAAAACATTCTTTGTAGACCAGTATATCGATGAAAAAATAACATAACAACCATGTTTGAATACATATCGAACGCTAAAAGTTCTCTACAGGAAAAGTTAGTGTTGCTATTAAGGGAAATAAACCTTGCATTCATTACAATATAAAAAAATATTCAGAAGTAGGTTGTCTTTCTAAAGTATCAGGATTAAAATAAATATCAAATATAGGGTTTTTTTTAAATATGGACGTACATGACGGACTGGTGAGGGTTCTTGTGGAGTTTGATAAACACATTGACATTTTAACCAAATTCATATGATATCGATAGAATATGCTGATTTTGAATCCAACAATTCCGTAGGAAAAGAGCAAGATTATTAGCTCCAGATTTATGAAAACACAACATTTTAAACTCATGTATAGTCCCGATATCAAGGAAAGCTCACATCATAAATGTCAATGAGTCGGGTGAATACCAGATGTTACGGCTGCAGGTTCCAGTAGTACCAGCTGAGGGTTTTAACTATACACAAGAGCCAGGGCGGAGTACAGTTTCGTTTGTTTGGATTTTTTAATAAATGCCGACGTTGTCAATAGGGGCTTTCCTGTACGTTGCTCTAAGTAGAGTTACAAGGTCTAGCTGGACTATACATCCTGAGAAAATTCAAAACTCCTTCCTCTCCCAAAGCTGACGATGTGTTAAAAATGAGCTGACCCGTCTCCGTATAATAAGGGACTTTTATTCTTTCATTTTGGAACCTAGAAGCAGAAAAGAGGCATAGTTCTTGTGTACCATAATGTCGAATCTTCTGCACAAAAATATGGACAAAACATCCTTGATGATAATTGGTATTCACGACTGTGACATATTGATATGTCTGAAACTGAATCAATTCCACAGACTTTCTCAAAATTCCAAATTTTAAATTATTTTTCAGATCTTATAGTGGTAGTGTCCGACGCCCACGAGGATTATTATGTTTTGGCAAAGAAATACATTAAAAATTAAATATCGTGTAAGCACATTTCATTAGAAAAATCTGTTTTCGGGATAGATATGATAGGTTCAAATTGGGATATCACTATCATCACAGGGTACAAATCACCTAGTCACCCTAACATTGAGTTGTCACTACTATGAACAAAATTAATCCCTTCTGACAAATTTGATGTAATACTTTTAGGATATTTTTTATTATTAATATTATTATTATTATTATTATTATTATTATTTATTATTAAGCACCGCGTCTTACTACCCGTTTGGGTTATACGCATTACCGCTATGTGTATGGTAGGGTGTGGTGAGATGAAATAGAGATCATTACCGTTTAACGTGGAATCCGAACCGGTGGAGGCCTGGCATTCCCACATTCACAAGATGATTTGTCAGAGGTGACGGAAGGGTTTGGATAATCAGATAAATCTGTCCGGGACCGAGGATTGAACCCAGCGCCAGCATAGAAGTTGACGAGTCTACGACAAACAACGATACGCAGATAGATGTCATTTTCAGTACTATGACGCATAACCAGGATGGAGTGTACGAAAGTTGTTTTTCAGAACATATTCAATTTACTGTAATATTTTATAATCTTAGTTTTCCCGACACTCCGATTTCTTTATATCTGTAAATACATATATCTTTATTGTTTCCTATTATTAAAATTAGAGGTCAATTTTCTGTCTTGTTTTCAAGTTTTATTACTTCCGACTATTTGATTTTACTTACACGAGCAACAACAAATAGTCAAAACGAGTATTTCACTTAGTTAAATTGCACTTTCTCATTCTCTCATTAGTATTAATACCTTTATATTTCTTTCTACTTCCTCCATTAATTCTAGTAATACTTTTTCATAAATGGGAAAAGTAAAGCAGATTAGTTTCCAAGCGGTCAGTCTAAATGGTTTCAAAATACCATTTTATTAAGGTCTTTAGAACATTAAACTGTTTGAAATGTGTTAGGTGGACAAATTTCGCCTTTTTTTTCATTGATTCTATATCCATTGTATATTATGTTATTCATGTTTTTAGTGGGTAGTGTGATGATGATACTCAAATGTACATTATTCGTTCAGAAATCTTACGAGTTTTATAGAAAGAGAGAGAAAGTCTGTGCGGTGGCGCAGTACCATTATTTTAAATTAATTCTAGGTGCTTATTAGAAAAAGTAAAATAATGTTATAGTGACTGTTTAATTAAGTAGATTATGTTTAAATTTATATTGTACAGAAAGTTTATCGTAGATAATTTAGTTGGGAAGAGTGTGATTGAATAATTAACACAAACCATTTAAAGATTTGAGTTTTAATAGAAATAACTTGTTTAGCGATAGGTAGATTTAAATATTTTGATAAACATCTTCCAATATTTATTATTTTATTCTTATGCATTTCAAAATTTAATTGATTTAAGGTTTTTTGAGGTTATATTCAGGTATAAACCTTTTTAATTTTCACCAAGGGGGAGGGGGGGGGGAATTTTTGGTATTCAATTACATTAATTTGGTTTTATTAAATTCAAACTTAATCTTATTTTACCTTAGCTCAATTACAAAGTTAATTACTAAACCAAGGCAATGTAAAAGTTTTGTTAAAAAGTTTGTGTATCACCATTTCTAGATAACTGTGCAATGAAAGTGTGACAAATTTTTCAGTGTAATAAAGAAAATAAGGCAATTAAAAATTAAAATAATTAAATAAAGGTTTAAAATAAAATTCATTCTTTCGGTTTAGTATTCAAGAAAAATGAACATTAAATATAGAACATATAAACAATATATCATAAACTATTGCTTGTTTATAATGTATACAAGTTATATTTTATGTTTACACACGTTATATATTTATGTAAACTTTGCTCTACAATTTTTTCATATTTAATTTTAAGAATAACTAATGTTAAAGTATGGCACTGTAGCTCTTTCTAGTATAAGAGATGTTCTTATTCATAATTATTAAATTCTTTAAGATACAAGCAAAGGGGTTTTTTAATAATACCATTTTGGACTCTCTCATTTATTAAAAAGTCATGATGAAGTGTGTTTTTCTTTAAAGAAATACATGTAAAAATCCTTTTAATACTTCATTCCTTGGAGAATATACGAGCTTTTAGAATTAATTTCAATACACTACGTTAAAAAAAATTAGTAAAGTATCAACTCCGTTGTATTTTGGGAAAATCAATATGCCGCACTGGCCCCTCTTCCCCAATAGGAAGCCAGCTTTCCACAACATCAGATGTTTTGTCAGGAGTTTTTTCCATTAATTAGGTTTGACACTGGTGTCAAGGGGTCCAGAGGCATGGGGGCTAGGTCATGTATAGCAGCTTGTGCGTATGAATCCTATATTGCAATAAAATATATAGAAGCTCGTTTCATTATGCAGCTCGTTAAGACGTGAAGTGCTAACACAAATCTAACAGCTCACAGATAAACTGGGTCATTTTATATAACACTGTCAGTACGAACATGTAATCATTAAATAATCGTTATTGTGCCTTGCAACATCAAAAGTCTTGCTCATTTCATATCTAAATAAGCATCACCATGTTATCAGGTAACAATAACCGTGTGATATGTGCGTTAGTAAGACAACCTGCGCCGTCCATCATCCTAAAACCAATCCACAGGGCAATATATCAAATATAATCCCGTAATCAACAACATTGACGCCGTTTTTGGCGGAGTCAAAAATCGCATTATAAAAATTTATATCACCATAGTTGGAAAAATGCGGGGCATCGTGTAGTACATTATATCTTTATTCATATAACTAGATATGTGATCGTTTATTCCTTTTTAGGTGTGACAATTTAATATCTTGACGCCTGAATAATTTGAGTTTACAATTTTGGTATGTTGATTTTCCTCGCTTTTAAATTCTTTCATGTTTAAATTTTTTGTTTTTTCATGTATGTAATTGTATAGTCTCTGTGCGTTTTATATGGATATATAATATCGTGTGTTTTTATATGTAGCATATATCGATGTGATTGACACAAGAGGCTTAGAAGTGATATTAAAAATGGTTGGTTTTGAATTTGAATAAAATTCGAATTTTTATTAGTCATTTCTTGAAACTTTGAATTAAAAAATGTTTGCTTTATAAATGTATATTACTGTATGGGAGTGATATGTGTGAAAGATAAAAAGAGTGTTTTTTTGTTTGATTGAAATCGATTATTTTGATAAAATAAGAAATAGAGCAGAAAACACGTTCCGATGTAACTAACGACCTTTAAGAGTAGAACTTTTCTTTCCTCGTCAAAGTATTCATCGTTAGAACTCGTTTTTCTCCTCCTGTTTTCACTTCTTTATCTATTCTGTCTTCATTGAGCCAAGTTGCCATCAGCAATCATTGCACTATGCGTGTTGTCACCCCCTTGCCCACCGACGGTGCTCTATAATCTGTTTGTGATAATTGGTTGTGACGCTAGCTGGCAAACCGGCTTGACAAAAGGTACGATATTGTAGTCTGTCATTCTTTGTGAGTGACATTTTTTTTTGCTAGTCTTTACTTAGAATTTGGGTTGGCTTCCTGGTTGAATTATAGCGTAGTGACACATGTGAGGTAATTATGATTCACTTAGAAGAAAGAAATGGTTGGGCTAATGAGGGACATAATAGGTGACCGGTGATAGATTGTGACACAAAAAGGTGGGAAATTGAACATTTTTAACGTGCTATCCTTTATAAATGTGTATTGCATCTATGCGAAATCCAATCTACAAACGCACCAAAAAATAATAGCATCTTTCTTTCTTAACGATTTAATTGAAAGTGTGCGCTCGAATGCTGCAAATTCGAACAAAAATAATTTTGGAGCAAATGTAGGCCTATGAAATGCTTTTGTCCTTAATCATATTTATTTTTAAAATAATAAAATTAATAATAATATAATCGTGTAACCCCAAAACCTAAATAAATTAGACAATAAGCAAAGGATTCAAAATTAAAATTTATTGATACAACTACAATTATATATATATATATATATATTATATATATATATATATATATATATTCTGAACAAAATATAGGAAGTGTAGTGGAACGGGACAAATCACAAAACCCGATCTAGAGGGTGGACCTAAATTTAAAAGTCCCATGCTTGAAGAATTAATTGAAATAATTTACAGTATAGTATTTAAGTTCAATTCAATAGTTAAAAAATGAATTGTGAGAGCTAAAGTTTTAAAAAAAAAGACCATCTTCTCAGTTTAATAAAAAGTTAATACATTATAACTGGGTACTGGCTCATCTCAATTGAAATAATCATTAGTGCCCCATTTGTATGCACAATCATCTAGTAAAACAGCATGACAAAATATATGCAAGAAAAATTTAAATAATATGCACCATAATATGCAAAAAACAATTTTAAACCAAAATCAATAATTATTTATTTTGTGGATAAATCCTACATATTCGTGGTTCTTGTGTATATAAGAAAAGTCTCACTGAAAATCTTCTTCTGTGAAGCTCATACGTCTGTCGCTGAAGAATTGTTATTACAATGAAAATGTAATCTTATTTTATTATCCCAATTGACTTCCAGTTATGTAATTAATTAACTAAATTATTAGTTAGCCAGCCGTTGAGATTAATGGGACCAGTAAGACATTTAGTACGACGGTTACGAGGTATAATATGCCCATTTTACTTAAAAATATTTAAATTCGCATACAAATCTTTTTCCCTACAATAGCATTTAAGGCTCAATCATAACCAGCCAAAGGCTATTAGGGTGTGAATTGAAAACCTTTATAAATGTTCGCATAACTTTGGAATTTTGTAAGAAAGAACATGTATTTTGCACACAAATACAGGCTTTAATAATCATAATAAAGGAATAGCTCATCTCTGCGCGTGGGTATGGGCGAGTTATAACAAATACAACAAATACATAAAACCATTATTATCCAACGTTTAAATTATACAAATATATTAAATTACAATTATTCAAAGGGTCTGCGTTTATCTAGAAAGAAGATTTTTTAGAAAATCAGTCAACGCCAATCTATTGTTCCAAAGACAACGTAAGCTGCGACAACCATTTCTATTCATAAAGTTACCTCAGAAATTTAGATTTTAATTGAATATTATGTTTAAATAAATTTGTATTATTTTAATCTGAATGGCTAACCTTTATGAATGTACTGTACGTCAGAAGAGGATCTTGAGAAGAAGAGGCAGTGCATAGATTACTCAAGGCTGCCTTCGTGACTGTGAATTAGTCACGGCAAATATGTTGGTAGCTAGGGCGATAGTAATGACTTCATGACTCCCAACACGTCCCTGTTGTAGCTTAGGGCTGATAGTAATGACTTTCAGACACCCACCACGTCCCTGTTGTAAGCTAAGGGCGATGTAAAGACTCATGACTCCCACCACGGTCCCTGTTGTAGTAGGCGATAGTAATGACTTCATGACTCCCACCTAGTCCATGTTGTAGCTAGGCGATGTTATGACGTCATGACTCCACAGTACCTGATGTAGCTTAGGAGCTGATAGTAATGAACTTCATGACTCCCACCACGTCCCTGTTGTGTAGGGAAATTAGTAATGACTTCATGACTTCCACCACGTGCCTGTATGTAGCTATGGGCGATATAATGACTTCATGACTCCCACCACGTCCCTAACAGAGCATATTGACGTTAGTGAAAAGTTTTTGAATACATATATAGATATGTGTGTGTGTGTTCATATTAGCTTCGCTGGTTACCAGGACTGGATGGTGGATTTGATATCCTTAAAATTAAATATTTTGAACTGGTTTATTAATTGATTTATTTATACTCTTCATTAATATCAATTAGCATTAACAAAAACCCCAACCTATAGATTCTATTATTTTTAGGGATGTGCTGGTTTATATTTTTTAGTCGTTCGAGAACAGAGTTCTACTATTTTTAGATGAGATTGGGAATCGGCGATTTTTAAATTCCTAAATTCCGGGATAGTTTCGAGAGTATATATATAATTTTCTTCTTTGGTGGGTATTATATATTTTAACTTTTCGTGTAAGGAAAGACATCGAAGTTTTGTAACAAATAAATTTGATCATATTTTAATTTAACTAAGTTTAGGAGTGAATTTATTTCAGAAAGGTGCAACTATTAGCGCTTTAAGAAAGTTGTTTTTATCGTGTTTATCACCCCCTTAAATTTGATCTAGGTCTTGACCCCCATTAAAATCCATTTCCCTCTTTGGCTTACTAACTTGTCACGTGATCTGGCAAACATGTTTTGTCAGCAGTTTATAGAACAATGTGTATTGGTCAGATTTTTATTTCGCGTAAGGAAAGTATGTAAAATATAAACGGACAAATATACTATTTTCCAATTATTTGAGGCTTTAGTCAGTCTTTAATTACTATTATTATTATTATTGATTATTAGCAACACGTCTGCCTACCCGTTCGGGTTATACGCACTTACGCTAATGTGTAATGATTAGGGAGATTTGTGTGATGAATGAAGGGACCACCTACAGTTTAACGTGGAATCCGAAACCCGGTGGAGGGCCTGGGTATTCCCACTTCACAAGATGTCTTGTCAGAGAGAGGTGAAGGAAGGGTTTTGGAAATCAGATTAAATCGGTGCCGTGACCGAGGATGTGACCCCCGGCGCCAGCACAGAAAGTCTGACACCTTACCACGTGACCACCCAGGGTCACCTAGGTTCTTAATTCGGGTCTTTCTGCTGTATTCTTGATCTTCCCTTATCCTCGTTTGTTTGAAAGTTAAGTAAACTCCCCACTTTTCTTTATCAGATCTCATTATGAGTAGTAGGTGTTTTCAAACTCAGCGCGCCCACTGTCTACCGATACTTTTCATATTACTATATATCCTACAGTCATATGCGCGCTCGCCAAAAAAAAAATAAACAATATATTAAGACTTTTTTGATTAGTTGGACAGTTAAATTCAATTTTCTTAAGGTAAAAAACTTAGATTATTTTATTTCAATTAATTAAAATTAGATAAATAAAGAATCAAATAGAATAGCAGGATGAGAATAATAATCTAAGTCTACACTCTTCTAAATTTTATCACATTCATGGAATATGGTACAACGGTTTTTAAAGCACAACACAAGCTGAATTAAAAAATCTTCCCTTCCCCGCCATCACTCCAGAGCCGGCACTGCGAGAGCTACAGTTGCTCTCTCTACTGGGCAGTCGCCTTCCTCCCTACGCACATCCTATGTGTGCATGCGAAACAGTCAAATTCCACTCACTGGCACTGTGAAGCGTCACAGTTCCCATACAAGATGTTTGTGATTTTAATAAACCGGGGGATGGCTTACTGATAGGTATGATATTAGTCTTAAGGAAAAAAATATTGAAACTATAAAAATAAGGATAAGAATTAAATAAAAAAGGGACCAATTATATTAAATGTTTATTGTTAATATCAATTGGAAATAGGGGGCGGTGTGTCGTCCCACAGTGCCATACACGAGCCGCCACTGAAGTTATTGATCTAACTGATTTTCAAAATTGTTACCTTTTTAAACTAAACTTATATATCTTTAGCTAAGATCTTTTTAAAACTCTTATGTTAATTATTTTCTTAGCTATATTATTTTAGGTTTTGTGGCAATTACACTGTCTCGTTACCAGACTTGTGTCCGCCTTCTTTAAGTCGCGGAGAACGGCTTATATACGGATAAATAAATTAAACTTGTTTTTAATGTAAGTTGACTGAGGTTATCTGACAATCAAATAAATGGACAGACTACCACAAACTTATATATAATATATAGATATATATATATATATATTTATATATATATATATATATATATATATGGTATTAAGGGGATAGAGAGATTGAGGGTGATAGTAAGTTTGAGGTTGATCGTGAGTCGTGAGGTCTGATAGTATGATTGGTGATAGTGAGTATGATGGTGTGGAACCTAATATAAGCTAATCTTCCGCAAACCCTGAGTGATCGTTGGGGGGTAGTTCCCCTTTTAGGAAAAATACCTATATACCATCTGGGAATCAAACCCGGACCCCTAGGCTTGTAGACCATGTTGCACTGACCACTAAACCACGGGTTTGGTATCTGAACCAATGGACCAAGTTAAAGATTGTGGACCCGATTACTCGGGTATTGTTGAGTTGAAATCGGGTTTGAGTCCCAGCTACAATGAATATCACAGCTAAGGTACACTGCATGGTTTTATTTGGAGACAATATCGACGGCTCTTCTCTTTCATTTGACCAAATTCTCCTCGCTATCGCTATGTCTGAAGGTGGTGTAATGGGGAAGAAGGAGAACTGGCCAAACATTTTGACTAACCAGGTTGCGAAACTTGTATTTTTTCAAGTTAGATCTACTCGAAATAACAGAAAAAATGACCAACTCGGTTTCCTATAGTAATCAGTCACTCTAAAGAGATGATTTCTGTATAGTGAAACTGAGGCTTTTTTTCTATTTATTTTATCGAATTTAACAAATGTCATACAAAAACTTATTAAGTTTTAAAAGGTATCCTTAAAGAGTTGTATTAAAAAATAAATAAGTATAAAATATCATTAACGTATTAATTAATTTTATATCAAATGATGATTGTAAAAAACACTTATTACTACTAGGACATAATACAGTTAGATTATCAGGTCATGTACAGTGAGTAATAACAGATGACTATGGTTATTAAATTATAGTAGAGGGGTGGCACCTCGCTACACTACGTCGCAGGTGTTTGGAGTTTTATTCATTGATTAGGGCAGTTTAGTTTTATTTGGGGCAGCAGGAGGCCACGGCACGAACTCGCGGTATGGTTAATTGGTAGGATAGAGAGTTGTACTTTATTATGGGCAACAGCGCTATGCCGCTTATTTGGTTGGAGATGCTGACATCCGTGGCTCACCCTGTGCTGTTTGAGAACCTTCTCTCAGTTGTAGACTGCCGATGTTGGCAAACGATTATTAGCACTTCGTCCCCTGACTGCGGTCATTCACTTGTTCGACCGGGAATCCTCCCCTCCCCCAGAGGACGGTCATTTCCGTGTTGTTCATTCACCCCTCGACGGGGGGGGGGTAATGAACAGTCATTAACCTCTACACATTGAGGGAGTCGTGTAGCCTTGTATCGACAGGAATAGATAGCGGACACACTATACAGTTTTCATGCAGGCCACTTGTGACGAAAACCCTTAGCAGGACTCAATCTCGTGCAACCAAGGAAAGTGACATGTCTACATGTTAAGGATGAAGACAACTGGTTGACACAGGATTAAAACCTGATATTCTTATTTATTATGAAAAATTAAAAAACTTCCCTTATAGATTGCCCCTGTTTTAAAATCAAGCTTTCTATATATTGAAGAAGTAAAATACGCTTGAGTTTCTAATATTAATAATATTATAATATCTAGCACGCGTCTTACTACCCGTTTGTTCTAATATTTATTTAATAATATTTTAAATTTACGTGTTAATAGGTATTAAGAAAAAAAACAGGATACATTGTATGGTCCAATTTTAAGAGTATATGCCGTAATAATCAAGTAGATTTGTGCGTGCCCGTTTGCACCACCTTTTGCTAAACCAAGCTTATCCATTCTGTGCTAAGGGGTTATGTGCGTCCACTTGTGTACCATCATTTGGTATTCATTCAACGCCAAAGTGTACCACCGGTTGCCTGAATAGAGCAGACATGCCCATCCACGTCGGTAGCTAGAAGGTGTCTGATAGATAAAGGTATTTACAAAGACCTGATACAGTTTACGCATGCGCAGTGACACATTACAGTATTTAGGTCATTACAGGTGGCAAGCTCTTTGAGATGGGTATAAATAGAACCCAAATCATCAGAATCGGTCATTTCAATTTGTAATTGACAACTATAATCATCAAGATGAGTTTTGACGCTCTGGAAAATTGGATAAATACAGGTATGTTTTAAATCTTTTTGTATATTTTAATGGTTTCTAATTATTATCATGTCAGAGTGTACAGTGGTATTCTCTTCTTCTTTGTTAAATAATGAGCCCATGACGCTTGGCGAGGCGACGCAACCAGTGGGTCCCAATAGCCTGGACCAGTTGCTACACTTTGCAAAAGACGGGATTTACAGAGCGAATGGTGACTGTTCCATGGGTAATTAGCTGCCTAAGATAGACTTGCCAGTGTTTTTTTAATTTCATGTAAATGGGAGTTAATATGTATTTATTTAATTTCAAACTACTGGGATCCATACGGGCCGGATGAGGGCCTGCTCAGCAGAGTAGCGACGGGCGTGCTGACGTTTACCCAGCCGAAGGCGCCCCCACCGATACGACTTCAGGCCTCAGGCCAGCCCCCGCCGAACCTCACACCAACCCCAGGAATTCTCTCACCAGCGCCCCTATTGCCTGCGTCCCTCTACGGTGGAGTAAATGCGCCCCACGCTGTTTGGAGTGATTTGGAGGCGATCGACCCCCTAATATGTAAGTACCGTTTACAAGAAACCATACTATAGCTTCTAGCTTGAAAATAGACTATATATATATATATCCTGTCTATTTCTAACTACCGTTATTTTGCCATCATACCAAAACCTCTTGTCTGCTGCTCATTCTGGGAAGGTTGTTGTAAACTTGTTCACTTTCGGAATAACAGAGCACGTTTGTCTACAGTTAGAGCAGAGAAAATGTAACCAAATATATAAATATATATATTTATTTTATTTCTAGTCAAATATAATAAACTGCATGTATATATATTTATTTTATTTCTAGTCAAATATAATAAATTGTTTGTATATATATTTATTTTATTTTAAATTGAAACCAGCTATATCTAAACCATCTTTAGTACCGTAGCCATTATTTCCCCTATGTATAAACATATAAATTGTAAATATTCACAGAATACTTTTCACTGTGTGTACTTTTTTTCATGATTGTAAATAAATATTGTAAAAACTGTTATGTTTGTGTTTTAACGTCTACACTCACACCTCCCTCCTATCCTATAAATACAAGTTCTTATAGCTTATAAGCTCAGTCTCAAATATTATGGAAAAGTTGAAACATCCATTTTCATCCATCATAAGCGGCCCTTCCGGCTGTGGAAAGTCACATTTTGTAGCAGACTTTATCTGTCACATGGACACAATGTGTGACGTTAAATTTGATAAAATCACATGGTAATATGCTTTATGGCAACCGAGATTCGAACAAGAAGGGGCATGTCCCCATGTCATATTCTGTAAGGGTTTTCCGGAAATGGATGACATCTGCAATAACTCTCCACAGCTGATTATCCTGGACGACCTGATGCGTGAAGCCAACAAAGTGGTCGTCGATCTTTTCACCAAAGGATGCCACCGTCAAAATATTAGCGTCATGTATCTTACACAAAATATATTCGACCAGGGCAAGGGCCAAAGAGATATTTCCTTAAACGCACATTATACCGTGCTTTTTAAATATCCCTGGGATAAAGCTCAGATTCCACAATTTGCACGTCAAGTCTGTCCTGAAAATCACCGTGTTTTACAAGATGCTTACACTGATGCTACAAGTACTCCTCACGGCTATATATTGCTAGATTTCAAACAAGGTACACCGAATGGTTCAGATATAGAACCTGCAAAAATGTCGTGTGCTGGGTGTACCTACCACGCAAAAGCTATAAAAACACCGACACTTCCCGATTACAGATCATTTCATAACCATGAGTCCCAAAGTGTTGAAGCAGGCCCCTTTGCTACGTGCAATGTATCGCATGAATCCGCAGCAACGTCTCGCCTTAATGAAAACGGCTGATAAGAATCTGGTTGACTCTGATTGCGAGTGTGCCTACAACACTTTAAAATGGCAGGTGCAGTTGAAAAATACGCAGAAGACAAAGTAACGTGCTCACAAGCAGGTGTTGCGCAAGCTTGTCAAACGAGGAGAGTGCTGGAAGAAGAGACGGCTACTCGTTCAGTAAGGAAGGAGGAGCGTTCTTGCCCTTACTATTAGCCCATTTAATCAGTGGTGTCCTCGGTTCCTTATTCAACAAGTAAATAATGGAACAAACGAAAAAAAATTATATTAATTTCCCCGGTAACATTACACCGTTACGAGCAACACCACCAACAAGTTGCATCGGCCAAAAATCTAGTGGTCTCCGAATTGGACAAGGAAATGGAAAAAATCCTCGCTTCAAAACTTGACGACAAGTCCAAATGGACTTTATACCAACAAGTGTTACAGCGCTATCTGTGATTTGGTCAACACCCTCCACTATTTGAAAATACCACCACAACCCCTGAAGTGTCTGTATTTCCCATCCCTGCTGTACTTAATACTGTACCAGCACAGGCACGTAAAAAAGCTGAATTTTTACTAGAACATATCATTTCCAAAGACGGCATCTCTTGGGATTAAAATGGAGAAGTGAGTATTCAAGATACGCTTCTCCTTGGATCCAATATTGTGCATTTAGTCAACGATATGGTCAGAGCAAGAAGACACAGTGAACCGTCTGGGTGGCGAGAGTTTCTCATGGTGCTGCAAAAAATAAACGTTCCGAAAGAATTAATTGTAAATCCGAAACGTTTGGCGCCCATTAGAAATCCGTCACCCGTACCACAACCACTTACACCGTCACAACGTCCTAAGAAGAAGAAACTGAAGAGGGTGAACGAAAACAGGTGGCTTCCGTTCCGAGCTTAATGGCGTGCCTAGCCGACATCTACTACGACCCTTTTCATCCTGCAGGGTTTACAGGGGCGGCGTTGCATAAAAGCGTCCAAGAAAGATCACGAAAAAGTACGAGAATGGCTTCGTGCGCAGGACGCTTATACCCTACAAAAACTGGTGCTAAAAAAGTTTCCACACAACAAGTACGTTGTGTCAAACATTGACGATCTCTGGCAAGCCGATCTCAATGATATTCGAAGCCTCAGAAAATACAACGATGGTGCAGTGTGCTTGACCACCGTCATCGATGTGTTTAGCAAGATGGCCTGGGTGAGGACGCTTCCAACCAAGATGGGGAGCGTAGTGAGAGACGCCTTTCGGGACATTTTCAAACAAAGCAGCCGTAAACCTCTAAGTATAAAGACGGATAAGGGGACAGAGTCCATGGCACGTCTAGTCCGGAAATTTCTCCAACAAGAAGGCGTGCATTACTACACTACTCATAATCCAGACGTGAATGCAAGCATCGTGGAACGATTCACTAGTACTCTGAAAGGACGCATGTGGCGCTACTTTACCAAAAATAACACGTATCGGTATGTGGACGTCCTACAAGATATAGTCGACGCTTACAACGGTGCAAAACATTCTAGTATCAAGATGGTGTCCACCGACGTTTCAGAAATTAGTGTGCTTCAGATTAGAGATAATCTCTATGGTAAAAGGCGTCCAAATTTGAAGCCTAAAGTAAAAGTCGGTGACACGGTGCGTATTAGCAAATCCAAAATGCTGTTTGAAAAGGTCTACGAAAGCGATTGGAGCGAAGAGATTTTCAAAATCAGCAGTGTTGTGTTACGACAACCTGTCGTCTACAGACTCACCGATCTTGTTTGTGAAGAGGTGGAGGGGACGTTTTACGAACCTGAATTGCAACGCATACGTCTTCCCGAAACATTTAAAGTTGATAAAATACTACGTGTCAAGTGTAAAGGCAACAGAAAGAAAGGGTACGTGCAGTGGAAAGGCTACCCGCCAAGTTTAATTATTGGATTCCTGCCAGTTAAGTCAGCGCCCTGCCATGAAGGACCAGTTTTACATCACTTTGCCGAGTGACACCTCTATGGGATATTTCACGAAAAATACCCTCACGAATTTCACCACTCAACTTCCTTACCATGTTACATTCGAAGGTCGGTAGGAAGTCGCTCTGGCTGAATCTCAATATCCGTGTTATTTCACCACCGTACCCGACGGCTAAGACATTGTATGGTACAACTGGGTGCACGCTAATGTCGTGGAATAAATATTAGAGGATTATATCCCTCCTGGAAACTACAGCACTATCCATGAATTGATCAAAGCTCTAAACGACGTAGAGGCTTTTAAAGGGGATTCCGGAGTTGTATTCAAGTACACAAACCCCAACAAAAAAGTGGAAGTTATCTCTTCTTCACCAAATATAAAGCTGCTGACTCTATCAAGCCAACTAAGTCTACAGCTCGGCTTCGATCCTCTGACTAATCTGATCAAAATCCCAATGTCACCGTACGCCGCCAACATTCTACTAGGCTTGCCCTCGCAAATGTACATCTACACGGATATTGTCAAGCCTTAGCCCGTGGGTGACATTGTGGGACCGCTGTTACGTATCATCGGTATCAATAACGTAAACTTTCTCTACGGCATACATAAGACAGTTAGCTATGATCCGTTGCACTACATGCCTGTGCTTAGAAGGGAAATTGAAAGGTTGGAAATCAATATAAGAACAGACACGGGTGAACCTGTACCTTTCGATTTTGGAAAAGTGTGCGTCAAACTTTACTTTCCTTGAGATAGCGGTGATGTGGATTACAGCCTACTCGAATTCCTCATCTCCCGTGCCACAACGCGTGCAGAAACCGTCTACGTCAAGGGGTCAGAAAAAAAAATTGTCTAGTCAAATATAGGTTACACCCATCGTAGATATGTACGACAGAGGTTGTTCGTTACTGAAAACACTTAAATTGGGCCGCACTATGTACATGGCACTTAAATCTGTGTGGATATTTGTCCGGCCTCCATCGTCTGGAGACTTCGAGATCGGATGATTGAAGATGGACACACACACCATAAGGCGTGCGCTGAAAACAAATCCGTGGTTCCGTTCTGTACGGTCGGGTGTTTTCCCTGCTGGTCAACTACCCTCAAAAATTGCACGACCTGCCGCTCTAGTCATCAACACCGATCCACACACCCAATCCTGGGACGCATTGGGTCGCCATATTTATCGACAAGAACGGCGTGGGAGAATACTCTGACAGTTATGGTTTTCCGCCCCGTACAAAGTCACATTTGGCGTTTATACGCAAAAACACTTTTCGCACGTCCCATAGCACGCTACAAATTCAAAGCATCGCCTCAGACGTTTGCGGCCATTACTGTCTCATGTAAATTCTCTATCGCGCCCAGAACATTCTGATGAAAATTTTCCAAAGCATATTCTCGCCTACCAATCATACAGCCAACGACGCTCAGGTGGTGAGATATTACAATAGATTTTTCGAGACTGTAGGGGCATGCCGCCCTTCAACAGGCCGTGTCCAAGCGGCGTGCACCTATAAAAGGGGCGTCTTGAACGCCAAGCGAGTCATCGTCGGCATGAGCGTCAAGAACAACTTTACGCCCTATGTTCATCCAGAAAATGTGGAGGGAACTGCGCCATGGTTAACCGTACAGAGTGGCAAGAATTGGGCTGCTACAAGTCTGTAATTTCAAAGTTTTTCAACAACACACAACCTTCTCAGAAGATAAGTCTGACTAATCATGAAATCTCTTTGAGACGCATGTGCGGTGACCGTCTGGTCGTCATCAGTGAGAAACAAGACGCCGGACTCAAGCGGGTCGCCTATCTAGCACCTAGCTGGGCGCGTCTTTGTGAGGTGTTGCAACCTACTATACACGTCAAGTCGTCGGTTTGGACTATTACATGCTGGATTGTGAACTATAAACAATTTAAATAACTCATCTAAAAGACACTGTTTAAAAACGAATGAACGAATATATTAGACATTCTTGTAAACATGTATAATTGTAATGTTAAATAAATATATATATTTGTAATATCTGTGTTTTATTTACTGTTTATCCCTTACGTGTCCACTTGTCTTGTCTGCCCGCCAACCTGGCGCCAGGGTAAACCCGTTGCTCGGGTCAATGACCTCAATATCTATTCTTGTCTCAACTCGTCTTTCCAGGCCAACATACTGGCGCCAGGGAAAACCCAAGGGGTTTGCAACACACTGACCTAGTTCACGATCTATTCTTGTCTCGTGAGCCATCAAGCTGACGCCAGGGAAAACTTCGTTGCCTGGGACAATGATCTCAATATCTATTCTTGTCTCAAAGCATCTTGTTGGGCCGACATTCTGGCGCCAAAAAAACACATTGCGCTCTCGCAATCTATTATTGACCCACAAGACTGGCGCCAGGGTTGGGACACATACCTCTATGGAGGGGGGGAAGTGAAAGGCAGGGGAAACAATTATCACACTCTACCCCCGACAGCCATAGTGCGAGGTTCATGCTCCTGGTTCCGGGACAGTCCGTCAGAGCCTTGTGACGGAGGAATCAATGTTCATTCTACCCCCGATAGCCATAGCGCGAGGTTCGTGCCGTGGCCTCATGCTCCTCCCAAATAAACTACAACGCCCTAATCAAGGAATAAAAACTCCAACACCTCTACCCTACCAATTAATTAATTAACAGAAGGAGGGGAGGGGGAATCAAACGGATGTGGAAAGTAGGTCAGGGGTGGAGGGAAGGAGGCTATTTATAGCAGCCAATCAGAGGAAAGAAGGTTAATTGACATCACAATACTATCTCGCGTTGTGACGTAGTGGATCGTGGTGCCACCCCATCTACTAATTATCCCCTCCTCATACAGACGTTGGCTCAGTTCTTCTAATTATCATATTTACATACCCTATCCTTTCTTGAAGTACATAGCCATAGTTAGAAGGTAATCATTTAAAAACTTTCCAATTGTAAAACTACGGTAGGTACCAATTTTGTTTCCTCGTCCTGTCTTGTTTACTCGTCCTGTCTTGTTACTCGTCCTGTCTTGTTACTCGTTCTGTCTTGTTTCCTCGTCCTGTCTTGTTTACTCGTCCTGTCTTGTTTAATCTTCCTGTCTTGTTACTCGTCCTGTCTTGTTCCTCGTCCTGTCTTGTTCCTCGTCCTGTCTTGTCGCTCGTCCTGTCTTATTTCCTCGTCCTGTCTTGTTGCTCGTCCTGTCTTGTTTTCTCGTCATGTCTTGTTTCCTCGTCCTGTCTTGTTACACGTCCTGTCTTGTTAATCGTCCTGTCTTGTTTCCTCGTCCTGTCTTGTTCCTCGTCCTGTCTTGTTTTCTCGTCCTGTCTTGTTGTTCATCCTGTCTTGTTGCTCGTCCCGTCTTCTTTCCTCGTCATGTCTTATTTCTTCGTCCTGTCTTGTTGATCGTCCTGTCTTGTTTCCTCGTCCTGTCTTGTTGCTCGTCCTGTCTTGTTGCTCGTCCCATCTTCTTTCCTCGTCCTGTCTTGTTTCTCGTCCTGTCTTGTTACTCGTCCTGTCTTATTTCCTCGTCCTGTCTTGTTGCTCGTCCTGTCTTGTTTCCTCGTCCTGTCTTGTTGCTCGTCCTGCCTTGTTGCTCGTCCCGTCTTATTCCTCGTCCTGTCTTGTTGCTCGTCCTGTCTTGTTACTCGTCCTGTCTTGTTGATCGTCCTGTCTTGTTTCCTCGTCCTGTCTTGTTAATCGTCCTGTCTTGTTTCCTCGTCCTGTCTTGTTGCTCGTCCTGTCTTGTTTACTCGTCCTGTCTTGTTCCTCGTCCTGTCTTGTTGCTCGTCCTGTCTTGTTGCTCATCCTGTCTTTTTGCTCGTCCTGTCTTGTTGCTCGTCCTGTCTTGTTCCTCGTCTTGTCTTGTTGCTCGTCCTGTCTTTTTGCTCGTCTTGTCTTGTTGCTTGTCCTGTCTTGTTGCTCGTTCTGTCTTGTTGCTTGTCCTGTCTTATTGCTCGTCCTGTCTTGTTGCTCATCCTGTCTTGTTGCTCGTCCTGTCTTGTTGCTCGTCCTGTCTTGTTGCTCGTCCTGTCTTTTTGCTCGTCCTGTCTTGTTTCCTCGTCCTGTCTTGTTGCTCGTCCTGTCTTGTTCCTCGTCCTGTCTTGTTTACTCGTCCTGTCTTGTTGCTCGTCCTGTCTTAATGCTCATCCTGTAATGTTGCTCGTCCTGTCTTGTTGCTCGTCGTGTCTTGTTTCCTCGTCCTGACTTGTTGCTCGTCCCGTCTTATTCCCTCGTCCTGTCTTGTTGCTCGTCCTGTCTTGTTACTCGTCCTGTCTTGTTGATCGTCCTGTCTTGTTTCCTCGTCCTGTCTTGTTAATCGTCCTGTCTTGTTTCCTCGTCCTGCCTTGTTGCTCGTCCTGTCTTGTTTACTCGTCCTGTCTTGTTCCTCGTCCTGTCTTGTTGCTCGTCCTGTCTTGTTGCTCATCCTGTCTTTTGGCTCGTCCTGTCTTGTTTCCTCGTCCTGTCTTGTTGCTCGTCCTGTCTTGTTCCTCGTCCTGTCTTGTTTACTCGTCCTGTCTTGTTGCTCGTCCTGTCTTAATGCTCATCCTGTATTGTTGCTCGTCCTGTCTTGTTGCTCGTCGTGTCTTGTTTCCTCGTCCTGTCTTGTTGCTCGTCCTGTCTTGTTTCTTGTCCTGTCTTGTTGCTCGTCCTGTCTTGTTGCTCGTCCTGTCTTTTTGCTCGTCCTGTCTTGTTGCTTGTCCTGTCTTGTTGCTCGTCCTATCTTGTTGCTCGTCCTGTCTTGTTGATCGCCTTGTCTGGTTTCCTCGTTCTGTCTTGTTTCCTCGTCCTGTCTTGTTTACTCGTCCTGTCTTGTTTCCTTGTCCTGTCTTGTTGCTCGTCCTGTCTTGTTGCTCGTCCTGTCTTTTTGCTCGTCCTGTCTTGTTGCTTGTCCTGTCTTGTTGCTCGTCCTGTCTTGTTGCTCGTCCTATCTTGTTGCTCGTCTTGTCTGGTTTCCTCGTTCTGTCTTGTTTCCTCGTCCTGTCTTGTTTACTCGTCTTGTCTTGTTTCCTCGTCCTGCCTTGTTCCTCGTACAGGAAGTCCTACATCCTACAACATGCTCAGGCTATACGTTTTTGCACTAATACGCTAGTGGTTTTAGGGATTAAAAGGTTATATTTAGAGGAAGTGTACCCACATTTTCGTGGAGAGACAGAGTGGAAAACCATTTTGGAAATACCACCCTAAATAGACCCGACCAAGATCCGAATCTCGATCTCCTCATCATTGTCAGTCAGTCTATTGCGTGAGTAGCGCGTTTGACCATCCAGCCACCGAAGCTGGCTAACCCACTTCTAATGAACAAGGCTGAATTTAGCTTAAGGAAAGAGTATTAGTACCTCAAGTAATGAGTGTAGTTTACCTCACTGGGATTATAACCCAGAACTCCCTGTTCCTCTCAGGGCAAACAAAACGAGCTTGACGTTTGGTCCGCGTACCGACCGATGCGAGTGGTCTCAAGCTAATCTTCTTGGCCAGACTGTACAAGTGTTCTTGCTTGACCCATTAGATATAACCATTATCCGAGGAGCTCCTCGGAGACCGAAATCTTGACTTATATAATGGGGCATCTTTCTTGTTGTCTCATCTCCGACTTATATTGACAATGACTTCTTCTCAAACTCTGCTTTCGATTGTTTGCTTGCTTCATTTTAAGAGTTCTCTCCTCACAAAGCGTTAACGATTCTTTCCATCTTCTCTAACTTGAACGAAGCCATTTAGAAAAGAAGAGAAAATATATGGGGTTTAAGAGAAAAAGGGAGGAGACAAAAAAAATGGCAGGTCGACATATTTTACAACGGACATCTAGTAAATAAGTTTCTTCTTCTGGCGAAGACCATAATAATAATAATAATAATAATATGTTCTAGGAGAAGCAATCGCGTCTAGTTATAAATGACGTCAATTCCGTGGTTAACTTGACAGTCGGTAATCTGAGATATCGGATTAAACGGCTTTTTATTGTATTTGTATTGAGATGCGTAGTTTGATTTTCTAGCAAGCGGTGGCGGTGGCGGTGGCGGTCCATGACATTAAAACAGTTGTTTTGAAGTTGCCGCCAAGAGCCATAGATGAATGCATTTAATTTTTTTTTAATACCCATATGGATAGATCCGTGGATTATATTATGTCTGGCTCACCTTCTCTTGTTTGGCATTGACTGGTAGATTGGGCTTCGAATCCCTCCAGAGTCCAGATTTACAATAAGTTTTTCCCTCTAAATCGTTTCTCCCTCTCCTTCCAGGCAAGTGTGAGCTTATTTACTTTAAACTTCTACAGTCCTCTTCCCTACTGTATAGGTATACATAAACACCCCCAGATTGAACGTCGAGATGAAAAGAAAACTTTTAAGAATTAGGAATATTTCGGACCTGCATGGTTCCAACGCGTCAATTTGTGGGATCCTGGTGACCTGGATTCAAAATTTGGTGTACAAAGGGCGGGTTTTTTCCCCTGAAAGGTTTCTCACTCTCGCTCTTAACAAATGCAGGAACATTTCCTTTAGAGTTATACTTTCATTATTCTTAATCTAATTGAATGATTAATGTATTCACCGTGAAAAATGATTAAAAACACGAAAACAACTTTAACAAAATAATAATAAATAGTTAATTTTAATGATATAATCGTATTGGGAGCCACCGTTAAGTTTATAATGTGACTATTTTCTTAGCCCAGCTCCGACGGTGCCACGGCCAGTCTTATTCTCGAGAACACCGAGTGTTCAGGGATGGCCACACTTTTTGAACCATAGGCTTATATTGTTTGTTTCATTGGTAAAAAATTAATAGCCTTTTTGTGTTTTAATAGGAAAGTTATATTTCATAGAAGAACTTACAAGCTTTTCACACAGTTAAACTGAGTTTTTTTAATCAAACAACATAATATATATAATTTACTTGAAAAAGGTATTTTCTCATTAAATATTTGACTTTGAAGTTGCTGCATGACGCTGCATAATCTCAGGATAATTTTTTGAATGAAAATTCATAGTTATTCTCTCATAAACAAAAGCAGGATTGTAAATGATCATTAGTTAAACAGCTTCGATTTTTCGATTTTATAATGTTGATTTGAGAAAAAATTTCAACCTCCCTATTTCAATTTCTTCATATCAATCTTTTTTTAATGATCGACCAAACTAGCGCCACTGTCAGCCGGTAGATCGCGCTCGACTGTTTGGCCACCCCTGAGTTAGAGGAACAATCTCACCGCACTAACCGTGTAGAGGAACTGTTGGGGAAACAATATACAGAACTTTCTAGTACCTTGGGAAATGTGCTCATGTACAAAGCAAACAAAATATATAGAAGGTTATTATTTAATAACATCAATTAAAAAATTCCCTAAAATACCTACCGTAATATAACACTCATATTAATTGAGAAAAGAATAATAATAAGCTACAGGCTTCAAAGATTAAATTTATCGATTAAAAAACATGTTTTAGTTAAATAATGTTATTTGCTTGAAAATATGATTCATAGTGAAATCAAATTATTTCTTTATCAAGAACTATCTGAAGTAGGCCTACCTGGGAAACACATTTTCTTTGCTTCACACAGACAAAAAAGAATCTCTTAATTTTATTTCTTCCAACCTATTTTAATAAATTTCAGAGAATCTAATCAAAAAGTTGAAATCCCAGATTGTAGGTGCACATATTCGTCAACATGGGCCACTAAATTTTTAATTTCAGACCTTGACACGTGAGAGATGTCGTGCAACGTTAATCACAGACACACAAACACTTTATTGTATTAATGTAGATTATTATAAACAATCTTTTTTGTTGTTGCATATTTAAGATTTTATAGAATGGATATGGTCAAACGAATTTAATAGAGTAATATATTGAAACGTTCATAAATAGTTCTCCTTTCATAAAATAAGTAAAAATGTTGACGGTTGATGAAAATATTATTGGATGAAAGCGAGCTTAGATCTCACCAATGTTTATTCTTCAAGTTCATGTAGAAAAATAAAGGTCTGGTAATAAAATAAGTTTTGCCTTTACTTAATTAGGTTTCCATAAATAATCACAATTATGTCACTTGAGGACTAGACCTAGTGTGAAATAACTTTTGAAATGTTAAAACGCAAATTTTACCATATTATATGATACTAGATTGTGCACGCAACATCGCTTACGTTAATTTTAGCTTTAAAAATAGGTTTGTTAAAACAATAACGTTTGTAATCCAAGAATTTTAATTTTCCGTTGAAAGAAGAAACTAAGCAACGTATTATGTAGACATTGCTTTGATGAAAACTTTGGAGGGAATAAAAGGTGCATTTTCAGAATCAAAAAATGTAATATAGTGTAATTATTGGACACAAAGAATATTTACTTTAATTGAAGGAAATAAAGTAACAAAGTTTAAGGATAGGCGCCCTTTGTAAACGACGGGGGTTTTATTACCGGTGTGAACAGTTCCTGGTTGTTGCTATAACTATCACGGGGAACTCACCAGGTATAGTTGTACTTGTGAGAAACACTTTCCACTGAGATCAACACCTGCCACCTTCAGGGTTTGTCCTTGTGAGAAACGCTTTATACTGAGATCAACACCTGCCACCTTCAGGGTTTGTCCTTGTGAGAAACGCTTGATACTTAGATCAACACCTGTCACCTTCAGGGTTTGTCCTTGTGAGAAACACTTGATACTTAGATCAACACCTGTCACCTTCAGGGTTTGTCCTTGTGAGAAACGCTTTATACTGAGATCAACACCTGCCACCTTCAGGGTTTGTCCTTGTGAGAAACGCTTTATACTGAGATCAACACCTGCCACCTTCAGGGTTTGTCCTGGAACTATATTGATGCTCATCACATAGCAAACCTTAATATGAAATTACATGCATTAAAACTGGAGGGGCAGGTCTGATGGAATATTTGGTATTCCTGGTATCTATCCTATTGTTCCTATGCAACCTGTCATGAGAGTCGTCTCTATGATCAGAATTTGCAGAACATCTACCTCTAAGCGGATCTCAATACAAAGTTTAGGTGGGTTCAAATTACGCAGCAAAATAATGGGTGTTTTAAATTTTAATTGAAGAGCGTGAATGACTAAACCGAATGGATTTAGGGAATAAAATAAATTGTATGAAACTCCGCACTGACCTTCTCGCTTTATTGTCTAAAATAGAGATACTCACTCAAAGCTCGTAATATATGTGAAACTAAATGATATACACATGCAAACCATAGCATAAATTTTGCTACACTTATGTAAAACTTTTTTGACTCCTGGTTTTAAATTCTATAATTATACTTTTAAAGGATTAAAATCCTCATTTGTATATTTGTACATTTGTAAATAAAAAAGGTCATTATTGGATCCACAAGGGTCAACATTTCGTATTAAAATGTATCCTTCTGGTTAAATTGTTGACATTTTACTAGGGGTTGCACATCTTCAGTGCATCGCTTTGATAAGAAATTCCTCATTTAAAAATGTTGATAAATAAAATAAGTAATTATTGATTATTGATTCTAAAATGATATAGATAGATCATTGCTGTACAAACATTTCCCCTAAGAGGTTAAAGGAAAAGAACTTAACCTTATGATAGACTTATTATTTAGTTACTCTATGTATGGCATTAGAGGATTATTGCGTTAAAACCTTAGTAGTTTCTCTTTAAAACTAAAGCTCACAAAACTGTATTAATATATTTTCCAATATCTCAGCAACTATTGGTTTTATAAAAATATATTTCAAATGAAAGATTTTTAATATAAATAGACCTAATCATAAGCATATATTAAGTTATAACTACTTGCAGTTTAAGGTTAATGTTTGAATCTGGCATCTCCAATATTATCACCGAATCTATATCGTCGGGTCTGATTATTACCCTTGGGTCATAACAGTTGTTGTAAGTGTGGCAGTCGACTCTCGTGCCACTACCCAGTGTATATATAAATATGTTTATTGTCTTTAACGTCACTGCTCGGCTCCTTGAAAACATAAATAATTTTTAAATATCTTATAAACTGCCTAGATTATTAAATGCACCCCTCTATTACCTCTCTCTCTGGGACGCTCTTGCATCCCTTAAGCTGTTCGGCACGTTCTAACCCTTCCCCCCCTTCTTAGTTCAAACCCTAAAGGCCCGTTGACACGATGTTAGTTGACTAATGCAAGTACACTAATTTGGCTGCGCGCGCACAGCTTGCACCATGTAAACAGACAAGCAAGCTACTAACATGCAAGTCCACTTGCAACTGAAAAAGTTGGTCACCTTCCAACTTTACTAATGCAAGTAGACAATCCAAAATGGCGGCAACTGAAGAACTGGTTGTGCGGGGGACACTTATTTGTGGAATGTTATGAAAAGAATGAGTTTTTGTGCAATTTTAAGCACCGAATTTATAAAAATAAGAATGGGAGGGATATTGCACTATAGGGTATTGTAAAGTTATATCAGGTGTACATATTCTCTAGAAGTTTCCAAAATAAAACCTACACGGGGGTGGGTAAACCCAGCACCCCGGGGAGGTAACGAAACACACACTATAACGCACACACACAGGGGTAGGTAACGAACACACAAGGGGGGGGTAACGCCCCGGGGGTAAAACGCACACACACATGGGAAACCAACACATCACGGGGGTAGGTAAACCACACACACAAAAATGGGTAATGAAAACACGGGTTTTTTATCCCCAACAAAAGGGTTTATTTGTAATTATATAAAGTTGAAAAAATTTTAAACATGTAAGGAAAATACCTGGAAAAAGCTTAGCCCGGGTTTTAAAGACTATTTTAGAGCGATGTATTTGGGTTTGCGTCCAAAATTACAAACCAACACCCAAAAAAACATCCAGGAAAAACTTTTTTATTTTGAAAGGGGAAAATGTAAAGGGAAACCTTTTCCCCAATTCTTTTTTTTTCTTTATCGTTTTTTCTTTTGGGGAAAAAAACATAAAATCCTATTTTTGACACAGCTTAAAAATTTACTAACCACTTTTTGACTTTTTATAAAAGGAGTTCGATTTTTTAAAAAAAATAAATTTTTTAAATTTTTTAAGACCAAATTTATTTTAAAATAGTATAATCCAAATCAAATTTTTTCGATTAATTTGTTTTACTTAAAGGCGTAACGCTAACTCTCCCTTTTACTGAGATTTCGACTTGACTATAGGGGGTAGAGCCAAGAGTTGGTTGGGCCCTCCCATCTTTACCTCCTAAACTGACACACAAGATTTTCCACACCATTTTCACTAAACAAAACAAGTCCAAACAAAGGTGTTTAATTCATTAACGAATATGTACTTTTCATAAGCCTACATTAAGTGGAAACTACCTTGTAAAATTTGAGAACGCTATCAGCGCAACCTAAGAAACGTCCATAATTAAACATTTGGGACGTTTACCGACACAGAGCTAATTCGGTTTTTGTCAACTTTCAATTTTGCTCTGAAAGAGGGGAAGGGGGAAGCGGTAATTTTTTTACATGGGGCAAGTTTCTTGGAAAAGGGGAAAAGGGTATAGTGCGGCTTTTATCAAAGACCACATCCAAAAATTTCCCTTTATTTTTAGGTTGAAACCCAAAAAATCGTTAGTGTGGTTTTCTTTATATTTCTTACCCTAGGGAAGGAAAAAACCTTTTTTCTTCGATTTTTAGGGTCCCAGACTGACCCGAGCGAGCAGCCGCGAGCGGGGCTAAAATTAAAAAAAAGAAAAACATTGGTTGAAAGGGGGGGCCACACTGGGGCGCTGACGCCCCTTGAAAAAGAAGGGGGTTTTTTTTAAAAGGCCGGGCCCCTCGACCCGGGACTCTAGTTTTTTCAGGGGCTAACCAATATTTTTTTTTTGGGTTTTTTGGTTGGGGGGAAAATTCTCATTTTTACATGGGTTTTGACTTTTTTTTTATCTGATGGGTTTTTAAAAAAAACTTCTATTTAAAACCCCCGGGGCCTGGGGTCTGGGGGAAGGGTTTTAACTTGTTGGGGCCCGGGGGTTAATCCTCGGCCCGGGAAGTTTTTATTTTAACCAAACCTTCCCCCCTTACAAGCTCTTGGAATGGGGGAAAACCCGGGCCCCACCCGGGGGGTTTTTGGTTCCACTTTTAAAATGTTCCTTCTTCATCTCACAATCCCCTCCTTTTCCGGTAAGGGGAAAAAACCAAGGGGAAATAAACGGGGAATAAAATTAAAAAAAAAATGGCCCAATTTTAATTGGTAAGCCAAAATATATAAATTTATTTAAAACCCTATGTTTTAAAAACTTAATATTTTAAAAAAAAGTGGGCCCTTTTCAAAAAAACCCTTTTTTGGGAGAGTAAAAAAACCCCCCAAAAATTTTTTTTTAATTTTTTAGCAGCTTCCCCTTTCCCCCCCTTTGGGGCTTTTCACTTAAACTAATTATTTAAAACTTTGGGGCACGGGAAAAGGGTTGAGACGGAAAAAAATTTTTTAAAAACCCCCCGAGTGCCCCCCCCCGGGAAAACAAACCTGATCTCCACTTCAGCATGTCATTAAACACGGCGGGAAACCCAACCCACACTATTGACGGGTTTGGGCGGGGGGGAAATTTAAAAGTTCAAATCCCCCTGTAAAAAGGTTTTTTTCCCCCAAAAATTTTCCCCCCCTTTTAAAAATTTACCAAATTTTGGGTAATTAAAACTGTTTGTCCCCTTTTCCCTTTTCCCATTCATGGGGAAAAAATGAAATGTGTTTAACTAAAATGTAGAAAAGCACATGAAAAAAAAATTTAAATGACTCCAAATTTGGCAAACTTTATTAGGTGGGAGGTTTTTAAAAAAAAAATATTTTTGGGGGGGTTTTTTTTGGGGGATTGCCCCCCAAGAAAATAAAATTTTGAAAGGAAAAAAAAAAATTTTGAAATCCCTTTTTTTTGAAACCCCCAAAAAATTTGGGGGAAAAAAGTGGCTTTGGGAGAAATTTTTGGGTTTGAAAATTTTAATTTCTTTACAAAAACAAAAAGACTTAAAAGAAAACGCTTTCTTTTTATAAAAATTTTTTTTGGGGGGGGGCCGCTGGGGGGGCCCTATTTGGGGTGGACCCGGGGGCCTTTTACCACCCCTCTTTAAATATTGGACTTGGGACTATCAAAAAATTTTAAACTATTTTTAACCTATTTTTTTTTTAAATTATATTTAGTAACAAATTAATTTTTTAAAAATTTAAAAAATTTTTAATATTCAAAACCCCCCTTTGGGGGCCTAAATTTTACGCGCTCTTTTTGCGTTAGACGACCCCCATAGGGGGGATGGGGGCCGAATCTCGGTGGGGATATGGGGTTTTTTCCCACCTCCCCCCCCCAAAATGTGGGTAACTTCCAAATTTAACCCCCCCAACCCCAAAACCCCTTAAGAATTTAAATTTAAAAACAAAAAATTCACAAATTCTTGTTTATTTGACAAAATTTGAACCCGGCCCTTCCCCAAAAGTATACCCCACTAAAAAAAAAATTTTGCCACCCACATAAAATTTATTTTTTTTAAGGGTACTGGCGGTCTGGGGGTTTTTCAACTTTATGTGGGGGGGGGTTTTAAATTTTGGCCCCGGGCAAAATTTTTCTGATTCCCAAAACCTTTTTCCCTTTCCCCTCGACAAGACTTTTTGTGACTCCCTTTTCCCCCCCACACAGCCCTGGGGGGTGACCTTGTTATTGTAAACTCTGAACTTACCCGTTTTTTTAAAAAAAGGGGTGATATTTTAGTAAAGCCTTTTTCTGGGGAAAGGGGATCGAATCGATTTTCGAAATTGATTTTTGGTAAAGGAATTTCAATTTGGGAAGTAAAAAACAGGGATTTATAAAATTATATGTTTTTGGTTTTTTTTAAAATTTATCGGGAAAGCCCTTTCCCACGCGCCTGCAAAATCGAAAAACTGCAAAATTTTTAAAAAAAATTCCTTTCCCCCCTTTTTTTTAATTTTTGGTGATCGTTTATCGATGGGTGCAGGGGAGTGAATAAAAACGGATATTAAAAAAATTTTTTAAATTCGACAAAAAAAAAAACCCGGGTTATAGACCCCAAACCCCCTTTTTGGATATTTTTTTTTACCTTGAAAAAATTTTTAAACACTAAATTTTTTAACCATTTTTTTTCCCCCGGGGGTAACCCTTTATATGTTCCCCTGGTATTTTTTAAAATAAAAAAACGGATATTAAAATACATTTTTTTTTATACTTTTTTACAGGAAAGGGCTATTTTTGGGGTTTTTTTTTTTTTTCTACAGTCCTTTTAAAAGGGTTTTAAAAAAATTTTTTTCCCATTTCACAATCCTGCATAAAAATAGAAAAACCCACGACTTTGGGCTTTTATGGGGGGGAAACACGGGGGAACCCGGGTTTTGTTGGCGTTTCCACCGTATTTTCAATCACGAATCCGCCGTTCGTCCAACATCTACGACGGTTTTTCATCAGATTGTTGCAATAGCGTGGGGGGGGTGTGACCACTTTCCCCCCGGGTCAACGGACTCGTGGGGTTTCCCACCCGTCAAAAAAACCCCCCCCCGCTATTCAAAATGGGCCCCCCTTTTTTGGCCCGGGCCTTTTTCCGTGATGACGACCATACGGTCCCCCGCACATGTTCTCAGGAGGATTTCGGTTTTTTCAACAAAATTTCTGGGGGTTTCGTGTTTTTAAAAAACTTTGATATACCGACTTTTTGGTCTAAATCCTTCCCACTCTGACTAAACAGGGGCCATTCCCCCCGCATTTTTCTGGTTGGGAAAAGGGCGAAAAGCCTTCTTAGCTATCCCGCCGGACCCCTTTGGGTTTTTTCCCCTCCGAAAAAAACAATTTAAAAAAACCCCCCGGTGACGGCGGGGTTTCGGGCTTTGCAAAGTTTTAACCTACCATCCCGGCACCCCCCGGGGCCGCCCCTTTTTGGGGCGCCCCCCCGATTGGAGGGCCCCCCTTCCGGGGGGGGCAACCCTAGCTCAAAAAAAAGTTTTTTTGTAATATTCACCCTTTAGCTCTTCCTGCCAAAACAAAAAATTAGGGCGAAAATTTTTTCAGGGGTTTTTTTGGGGCCTTTTAAAATTACATGAGCATTTTGGGCCGCAAACGTCTGGGGCGAGCTTTAAAGTTTTTTTCGTGTTATGCGACTTTGCAAAAATGTTTTTGCATAATGCCAGATGCGACTTAATACCGGGGGAAAAACCCATAACTGTCAAAGTATTCTCCCGGCCGTTTTGCGAAAAGTGGCGCCCCAATGCGTCCCAGGTTTGGGGGTTGTGTTATCGGTGTTGATGACTAGGGGGGCAGGTCGCGCTTTTTGCGGGTAGTTGAAGCGGGGGAAAAACCCCCCGACCGTACAAAACGGAACCACGGACTGGTTTTCAGCGCACTCTTATGGTGTGGCGGTCCATCTTCTCATCCAGTCTCGAATCCCCAGACGTAGAGGCAGAGCAAATTCCTACACAACATGTCCCATGAATGGTGCGGCCCAATTTAAAGTGTTTTCATGACGAAAAAACCTTTCTACAGACCCCTACGAGGGGTGTGAGTGTATTTGGCTAAAAACTTTTTTTTTTCCGCCCCCTTACGTAAGGGTTTTTGACGCTTTGTGGCGGGGGAAGGGGGGGTTTCGAGCAGGCTGTAATCCACATCACGCTACCCCAGGTGATCCCGTGCAGTTTGTTGACTATAAGTCGGCTTTTTTTCGGGATGGGTGGAAATTTTCTTCGTAGCGTATGGGGTTTTTTAACACCCAATTTTAAAGTAATTCCGCATAAGATAAAACCCATTTCCTTACAAAACTCTTTGTCGTTCGTTGAAGCTCGGGAAATCCACAATGAGTCCATGGCTTAAAAAAGGGGGAAGGGGGGGGAAGCCGTTTATTTTAAAATCATAACGGTCACGACTTTCGCCCTTTTCGAGGGTGATGTTTTGGAAAACCCCCCGTACACGATGCAGTTGCGGTTTCGACGAGAGCTGGGTGAAGCTCATTTCGATCCCGGGAAAACCGGCCTCAAAAAATTCCCAAATCGTGTCTGTGGGCGGAGAGATTAGGCGTGAGATCAAAAAGCCTGAATGTACCCTTGGGGGAAGGCTTCCGTGTGATGTCGCTACCCTCGTTCATGAAAGGATACCCTTTCCAGAAAACGCGTGGGGTAGGACATGACATGTGTCCTTTTTGAAAATCGGGCTGAACGGTTCGACGGTATTTTTTTCCCCTCCACTACAGCGAAAATGGTTCTTTGCCGTAGGTTTGAAATTTGAATGGGTTTTTGGTGGCGTCTCCTTTAAATCGCGTTCGACAAAAACCCCACGATGAAACCCGTTTGGGTAACTGCCCGGTGAATACGTTGTCCAGTTTTTCCTTTGGGCACGCCCATAGAATAGTGAGTGTTTTTATTTCCCACAGGGGATGGGATAATTTGCGGGCTGACTTTTTTTAACGCTTTGGCGTGTGCAACTATAAAGGTGACTTTGACACGACGCACTAAACCCCGGTTTCAACATGTGAACCTTTTAAAGTGAGGGATTCAGGCACCGAATAAGACAAACCCGCTTGGAAACGGAGCAACCTGACTCTAGTTCGGTGCCGTTAAAAAGGATTTCTCTTGGTTAAAAACTCCCCTGTAGATACCCCAAAAGATCCACCGTCTTACTTTTGTGGTGAGTTTTGCGACGGGCCTAAAACCCCCTTTGTTTTGTTGGCTTTAGACTCCTCAAATTTTGGGGGGTGTCTGGCCCCACATACCGCAAGTCAAATGCGTTATTTGGTTTCGCTG
The DNA here is from genome assembly GCA_039000515.1 of Timema cristinae. Lineage (NCBI taxonomy): Eukaryota > Metazoa > Arthropoda > Insecta > Phasmatodea > Timematidae > Timema > Timema cristinae. The sequence goes on along the minus strand of JBCFYV010000151.1, from coordinate 72,192 downwards.
TTGAAATTTGACCCGGTCTCGATGTACCCCCTATTGCTACGTGTTGTGGGCGGTGAACTATTTTTTGGTTTTAAAAACACGTCCCCCGTGTAAATAGAGAATGCACCCAATTGTTGAGGGGGGCGACTGACCCCCTGGGGAAAGGCCACGGTGGGGTTTCATGATGGCCCCCTAAATTAGAGATAATCTGGGAAGTCGATATAGAACTCGCCTTGCCCGGTAAGGGAAAAATTTCGAGGGGGAACATCTTGGGAAGAAAAGGGTTTTTGTACGGAGCCATTGCCCGCTTTAAAGCGGGAAAAAAGGGGGGGTGTAGGGAAAAAGAGATCGAGTTCATGTGGGCACACTGCGGACGGGGGGTGTAAAAAACGTATCTCAACTGAAAATATTTTAGCTTTTTCTTGACCTTTTTAGTCGGGTGGACCTTAAATACTCGTTGCTTTTACGACGCCCTTTATGCCTGAGCCGTCTCAGCGTGTTTTCTTTGTTCAGCCTTGCGTTTCATTTTTGTTCCAGCCCGAAAAACCCGTTCCCCGAGGGCCTTTTTGAAAGGACGCCCTGATTGGAAACGTGGGAGAGCACGCCCCGAACCCGTATGAAAACCCCCCGCCTGTTTTTCCCCCCTATGGCTTTATTGCCATTTTCAGCAACGTTACGACGCTTTTGAAAAAACCCTGAAAAAAAATTTCCCTATCCCATGCCCCTTGATGGGGGAACCCGTGGTAGATCGAAAAAATTTTCCTTTTCAGCCGGCGACGTGTATCTTTGGTAGGGACTTCATGTTGAGCACGTGAAAATAAAGTTTCACGCACATTTTTAAAAACCTGAAGGGTTTAAGGTTCCCCGTGTCTGTTTTTTTAAAATTTCAAGCTTTAAATTTTTCCCTTTAAAGCACGGGATTTTGTGAAGGGGTCGTAGCAAAACTGTCTTATGTATCCCGTAGAAATTTACTTTGTTGAAAAAGGGCGATCGAAAAGCGGTGCCCAATGTCCCCCCCGGGGTGAGGCTCACGTATCCTTGTAGATGTACATTTGCGAGGGCAGGCCTGAAAATGTTGGGGGCATACGGAATTTGGTATTTTGATAAGATTAGTTTGGGATCAAAACCGAGCTGTGACTTAGTTGCTGGACAGCGTCACCATTTAAATTTTTGGTGAAGAAAAAAAACAATTCACTTTTTTTTTGGGTTTTTTGTGTACTTAAATACAATCCAGAACCCCCTTTTAAAACCCTTACTTCCTTTAAAAGCCTTATAAATTCATGGATAGTGCCGTAGTTTCCGCAGGGATGTGATCCTTGAATATTTTCCACCCGTTAGCGTCCACCCAGTTGACCATACAATTTTTGACCCTTGGGGGACGGTGGTGAAAAAAAGGGATTTGAAATTCGGCGAGAGCGACTTCCCCCCCCCGTCGAGTGTGAGACGGTAAGGAATTTGCGTGTAAAATTTGTGGGGGTATTTTTCGGGAAATATCCCATAGAGCTGTCGCTCGGCAAAGTATTTAAATTGGTCCTTCATGGTAGCGCGCTTACGTAACGGCGGGAATCCGGAATTAAACTTGGGGGGGGTAACCTTTTCCCACTGCAGTACATTTTTCTTTTGGCTCCTTTCCCTTGACACGTAGTATTTTCATTTTAAAATTTCGGGGAGACGTACGCGTTGCAATTCGGGTTCGTAAAGGTTCCCTCCACCTCTCGCCGCAAGATCGGTCAGTTGTGACAAAGGGTTTTTGTCGCATCCGAAACTGCGGGATTTTAAAAAATTTCTTTCGCTCCAATTGCTCCGTACCCTTTTCAAACGATTTTGGTTTTTGTAATACGCCGTGTCGCCGACTTGGAGTTTCGGTGCTTGGGTTTGGACGCCGTTCCGTACGATTATCTCGACTTGACATTATTTTCTGAAACGGGGGCGGGCCCCATCTTGTATGGAATGTTTTGCGCCGTTGAGCGTGACGAGATTTGGGGGGAAGTCCCATACCGATAGTTTGTTTCGGGGAAAGTAGGGGCAATGCGCCCTTTCAGGTTTGTTGAATCGTTCCACGCGCTCGCCTTCACGTCCGGTTTATTAGGGGTGTAGTAATGCAGCCTCTCGCTTGAGAAATTTCCGGAATAGAGTGCGTGAACTCTGTCCCCTTGTCCTTCTGTAAACTTAGGGGTTTTACCCCATTTGTTCGAAAATGCCTGAAAGGCGTCTCTCCCACACTCCCCCTTTGGAGGAAGCGCCCTCGCCCAGGCCCAATCTTGTAAACCGTCGGACGGTGGCAAGTACACTGACCGTCGTTGTATTTCGAGATTTCGATACGTTGAATGGTTTGCCGGGAAACGTCAATGTTTGACCCCGTACCGTTTGTGTGGAACTTTTTAGCACGGTCTGTGGGGGGTATAAGCGCCCTGCGCACGAAGCCATTCTTTTACTTTGGGGGATCTTTTTTTGACGCCTTTATAGCACGCCGCCCCTGAAACCTGCAGGTGAAAAGGGGTCGTGTAGATGTCGCCATTAAAGCTCAAAACGGAGCCCCCGGTTTTTCTTTTTCCCCACCCTCTTTTTTCTTCTCAACGGTGGGGGTTGTGGTAGGGGCGGGGTCTCTAATGGGCGCCAACCTTTTCGGTTCACAATAATTCTTGGGAAAAGTTTTTTTTGCGAGCCGTAAAAAAACCCCCCCCCCCTGGGTTCGCGTGTCTTCTCGCTCTGACCAGATCGTTAAAAAATCCAAAATATTGGACCCGCAAAGAGGCTTTCGTAAAATACTCATTCCCTTTTTTCCCCAAGAGATACCGCTCGGATTAATATGTTCTAATAAAAGTTCAGCTTTTTTACGCGCCTTTTCCCCGGTACGTATTAATAGGGAAGTACAGACATTCAGGGTGGTGGTTGGGTTTTTTCAGGGGGGTGGAGGGTTTGACAAAAGTTAGATACGCTGCAGCACTTGTTGGTTTTTAGAGCCATTTAGACTTGTGTCGAGTTTGAGTGAGGATTTTTTCTTTCCCCTTGCCCGCCGGAGACCACTAGATTTTTGGTGACCCTCTTTTGGTAGTGTTGTTCGTAAGGGTTTGTAAGTTTGGGGAACAAAAATATCTCTTTTTCGTGTTTTCCCATCATCTATTTTGTTGAACAAGGAGGGGACCCGGGTTTTTTAGGGGCAAAAAGTAACGGGGGAAACGCTCCCCTTTCTAAACGAGTATCTTCTTTCTTCTTCCCCACTCTTCTTTGACCACTTGGCAACACCGCTTGTGTGCCCGAAACTTTGTCTTTGCGCTTTTTTCCCCGGCACACCCCTTTTAAAAAGTTGTAAGCACACTGAAAAGGGCCCTCATTCAGTTTCTTGTCAGCCTTTTTCGCAAGGCGACGGGGTTTTGGTGGGGGTTTCTTGATTTCGCACGTAGAAAGGGGGCCTGTTAACACTTTGGGATATGGTTATAAATGATTTGTAATCGGGAAGTGTCGGTGTTTTTATAACTTTTCGTGGTAGGTACACGCAACACCGAATTTGTGCGGGTTCTATATCTGCCCCTTCGGGGGGTTTCCTTGTTTGAAATTAACAAGATATAGCCGTGGGGAGTACTTTACTCGGTTAGGTCTTGTAAAACCCGGGGGTTTTCAGGACATCCCTGGGTGCAAATGTTGAATCTGACCTTATCTGGGGGGATTTTTTAAAAGCACGATAAGTGGCGTTAAAAAGAAAGTCTTTTGGCCCCGCTTGGTGGAATATATTTTTTGTAAGGTACAGACGCAAATATTTTGATGAGGCATCCTTTGGTGAAAAGATCGACGACCACTTTGTTGGCTTCACGATCAGGTCTCCTGGATAATTGCGGAAGTCGTTACAGTGTCACCTTTTCCGGAAAAACCCTTAAGAATATATAAAGTTTGTTCGAATCCGGTTCCAAGAGAATAATACCGGGTATTTTATAAATTTAACGTAACATTGTGTTAAAGTTGGGGAAAAAAATTTGCTAAAAAATGTGACTTCCCCAGCCGAAGGGCCGGTGATGCCGAAAATAAATGTTTAACTTGTCCAAAATTTGAGACTGAGTTATAAGCTAATGGTTGTTTTTATACGATAGAAGTTGGGGGGTATAGACTTTAAAAACCCCAAAAACATAACAATTTTTAAAATATTAATTTGGTCATGAATTTTTCAATATAAAAAAATAAAAGAAGAAAAAAAAATTTTACTAAATAAAAATTTTAAAACAAAAAAAATTAAAAAATAAAAAAAAAGAAATATCAGGTAGGGGGAGGATTTTACTGGCAAATAAAAAAATATAAAAAAAAGTAACCCGGGGCATAAAAAAATTAAAAAAAAATGCTTGTTTTTATGCAGAAAAAAAAAAAAAAAATCTTTTAAAAAAGGGATGTCGGCGGAACTGCTGAGTGAAAAAATTTAAAAAGGGGATTAATTTGGCCCGCCTAAATAATCACCTTTTAATCGGGGAGCGCGTTTGCAAGGACTTTGATACCCAAACGGCAACGTATTATAATCATCGATTATTGGCGTTTGGGGTGCACCCCGGCCCGGGAAACCTTTCTCTGCGAAACGGTACTACAGTCGCAAGACCTTTTTATATTTTTTTCGGTATTGTATGTAGTTGGGGGCCTGTTCGGTGACCACGCTTTGAAGTCAAAATTTAACGTCGTTCCGGTTGCGTAGTTTATGGGGATCCCCCGAACCCTTTCACACCGTTTTGTTTGGGGGGTCGCCACCCAAAAAATCCCGGAGCGTTTAATTTTTTTGGCCACCCGATACAAAGGCGCGATGTACTTTCCCCCGTAAACCCGAAGTTCGTCAGTGAGGCACCTTAAAAAGGGTTTCCCGGTTTGGTGGACTTGATCGCCGGGGGGGTTCCGTGAAAAGAAAGTATCGTGTCGTGATACAAAACGCGGGCCCCCCAATTGTTCAAAAGGGTGCGTAAAGTGCAACCCAGCCTAGTAGTCTGTAGCACGCCCCCCACACCCTGTTAGGGTTAGGGCGCAACGCTCACGCGAACCTTGTAATTTAAAGGAACATAACCTCATCTTAAAATTACCGGTCCCCGGTGATGTACGGATCCCTGGTACTTGTGGGGGCCCTGATAGTCGTTGACAACGGCTAGTGTGGGAAATGGGTCTTGCCCAAAATTTCCCCAAATGAATTTAAAAAGAGTTTTGCCAGTGGCGGAGACCGGGGGTTTTTACAACAGAATCGAATAGAGTTTTACCCCTTCCTTTTCCCCAAATTTTTAATTTTAAACTAACTTTTCCTCTCGTGGGTGCACCACTCTGGCCCCCCGCTGGCTTTTTGTTTAATTTTCAAAAAAGTATGATGTAGCCCGAAACGCCCGCCCGAAGTTTTTTGCGGTCGTAAACAATACCCTTACTCCCACATTGTGCACTCTTCAACATGTAGCCTTTCTCAAGGCTTTTCGGATCTCATCAATCCCCAACGCCTGTCAACCCGCGATCTTTTTGTCGTGTGCCGACAGTGTTTGGTTTTTCTTCCCCCTTTCCTGCCAAGATGAAAATCAACTTGTGTGATCCTTTTTAGGCAATAGGGGGAGGAATAAATCCCGCGGAGGCGTACTTAATTTGGCTTTTTGCCTTTTACTCGATTATAGCGGACAATTTTTTCCCAAATGAATTTTGGGGGGGGCCCGACTGGGTATTTTTTGTACTTGCAAACGTCGGGAAAAAACGAACAACATCCCGTACCTGATTTTTCTCCCCAAGAAGGCAGTTCGTGGAAGATTTTTATACAAATTTGTACGCCCGCCCAAAAAATGATCCCCGGGGGTGAGGTGCTCCCTTTGGGTTTCACCCCGTGATGGAGTAAAAATTTGCAAGTCCTTTTATGGCGTTTCATGCGTTAAAATTTTCACTCCCACATCTTCGACCCTTGCCCGCGTTTCCCAATTTCTCCACGCAGGCCCTGGTCGCTTCATGCGCGTCTCATGGTTTTCGTGGCGGCTGTTTTTTGACGGGGGGGGTGGGCCGTCCGGATAACAGAGCGGGGACCCGTGCCAATAACAGCCCCCGAATGGAAACGGTGGTGGTATCTCCATTTTAAAACCCGTCTAAAAGTCCCTAACACGTATTCCCGCGGCGTTTTTCCCCCATGAAGGTAGAGACACCGCTTGATGGGCCCTTCCCAAAGGCATTGTACGCGACGTGCGACTGTTGGGGCCCCGGGACCGGTAGCCACCGTTAGGGCAATACCGAGGGATTCTCCTTAAGTGGGTTTGGCGGGGAAACCAACAGGCTGCTCCAGGATAGTAACCCTCTTGAAAGGGTCCACCTTGCTTTCTCCACGAGCATGTCTTAAACTTTAGGCTGACTTCCACAGGTCTTACGCTTTCCGCAATACGTTCCACTGCGGTTTTTAAAACAAATACGTAATTTTCTTTGACCAAAGCTCATACCACTTCTCAAAGGCTTTCCCTTTTCCCTCGACCGACATTCGCCGAGCCGTAGTCCCCTTTTGGGGGAAGGGACCCTTTACCCCCCGTTTCTTTTTTTGTTGAAAAAAAAAGGGGGAAATGTCCCTTTGCCAAAAAAGCCAAGCCGAAGTTTTTGGGGATCTGGACAACGAATGGGGGGAAAGTTAGGGGTCAATTTGGGAGTGGGCCGTAAGCAGGAATGATTTCCCCCCGTTTATGATGGTTGGAGTCCCTTTTTTCACCTTACATGTATTTTAAATAAAATTTCGTCATACCCTTGGGATTATGGGTAGGGGGGGATGTCTTTTAAAATTTTAAGCTTTAATTTGCTCTATAAAACCGAAAAAATTTGGGCCCTTGTGGCAACACCCTTGAATATGCGATCATCGCCCCCGCAATCGTGCAATGATTGTCATTTTTCATTATATGAAGACAGGCCCCGCAACGGACTGCACACACAAAAGTTGGTTCGTGCAAAGTACCCGTTGACCCCCCCTTGAAGATCGTTTCTTGTTTGATTCAAAATCGAAAATACAAAATGAAAAGCTCTTTTTCCACGACGGCTTTGTAGGGGCCCGCTTCATATAAAAAGAAAAGCCCCAAAAAGGGGGAGGTCCCAACCACAAAAATTTATAAAACCCGTGTGAAAATTTTGCTCTTTCCAAAATGAAAAAAAGCCCGCATGCTCGAAACCTTTTGACGTCCCGACGACATGCAACCCGCAAAACCGGAGTTTTTGGGTTATCAAAACATGTGGTTTGAAACCGGCGCCCGCAATCTTTACAGGTCAAGATCGGCCTCCATCAAGCCGGTTTGCGTAGCACTTTGCAGCGGTTCGATTTGTGCTTGTTTTTTAATAATGGCACACGAACTCGCGGCAAAATCGAGCACTTTAAACGCGGCCGTCACAGATGTTAGACATAAAATGGTTTTGCTTGTCGTTTGGGAAAAAAAATAAAAACAAGGGAGCCCTTTAAAGGGGAATGTTCGGGGGGTAGGCCCCTCAAATAGGCCCTGTCCCCCCACGTTCCCTGAACCGTTTATTTTGTATTCGGTAGGAGTTTTTAAATTGTTTCAGTTCGGTGGTCCACCCCCTTTTAAAAGATTCACCGGGCATCACGGTAGTTCCCCTGCTTTGAGTTTTTTAATATTACGGCCCCTTTTTGATTTTGCGTAAAGGTGTTTACGCCATGCTTCCGGGTTTTCCTTTTAAAGTCACATAAGCCTTGGGACAACCAAGCTTGGGGGAGGCAGAGTGTGTCGCCTTTTGAATAGTAATTATTCCTTTGTTATTTCGGGTATACGTGGGAGCGGGAGCGAGTTTTTCACATTTATGATTTCCCCCCCCGCGGGCTCTTTAAGTGGGTAACTTGATAACAGAGGGGATGAAGTGAGGAACGAAAACATTTCTTTGTAACATGTTTATTTTGAGGGCACAGCCTTTCGAGTCAAGGCTCTGTCGCTAAAAGGGAAAAGAACACAGGTTTGACGAGGGGTTTGTTAAACCAAAGTGACCCACGTGATCCTCGGGTAACCCAGATCCGGAGAGTCCAAGCAAAGCATTTATTTGCTCCTCGAGAGTTTTTTGCTCCGATCGCTCCCCGGCCCCTAATTGTAGTCAATTCACGCCCACTAAAAAAAAGCTCAATTGCTTAAAATTTTTCCTCGCGATTCGGGGGGACGCCCTTTTGGCAAGCTCCTCCCACCTGATTTTAAACCGGGGGCCCCTACCGGTGCCGCAGACGGTCGCGATGGGGTTTGGGGGGCTCCCCCGGGGTGAACACGGGTGAGGGGTTGCGGGCAGCGATGGTTGTCAGTGGGCCCATTTTCCCCACATTTCAACTATTTAAACCGTGTGTAATAAATACAAAAGGTTAAAACACTGAATAGGAATCGAACCCCCCCCATCGCAAATTGTTGTGTAAAAAAAATACACCCTAGGGTTACCCAATAAATTTTTTATTTGTAAAAATATGGATGGGGGAATGAGTTTTTTTAAGAAAGTTTGCAAAAACTATTTGTAAACTTACTATAAAACAGTTTCCCAAATTTATAAACTAATACGCAGTGCTAAAATGTGTTGATATTAAGACTTTATCTCCATGCAAATGTATTTTCACTTCCATATTTTGGGTTTAGGTTTAAAAAGGAAATTTGTATGCAACAAAAAAAGTTTGGAGCATTAAATTCCAGGAACCCCTTTACAGGGATTCAAAATTTTTTGAACGTTTTCTTCACCCAAAAGTTAAATTTCCTTTTATTATTCTACCCCCTTTGTGTTGTGATAGTCACAATTTTTTTTTTTATATGTATATGAGGGGTTAACACAAGTACCAATTTTTTTGAGTAGATGGCACGAATAAATACAACGCTATGTTACCTACACTATTTATAATTGTTTTTTGATTGTACCCTTTGGATGTTATCGCAACAAAAAGGTGATAATTCTTGTCATCGCACGTGCCAGACTACGTTGTTGAGGAGATTGGGGTTTGAAACTCCTTCCACGCGCATGATAAAATCACAGGGGGGATGTAACACCACACAGTTCTTTTTAAAAAATTAATTTGTGGTGTGTGGGTGTGTGTGTGTATTGTGGTCCTAGTATAAGTGTTTAAAAATTATTTTAGGTTTTTTTTTTTTTTTCGTAAACCGTTTTAAATTTTAAATTTATCATGTGTGTATTTGTATTTAAAAATAATTTACAGCTAGAAAAATTCCCAATTAAAACTCATGATTAATAGCCAATCATTGCTTAAAATAAAACACTAGTGCTGAACACAGGGATTTTTTTTGTGGTGTTTAGTGACAAATTTTTAAAATTATTTTTAGATTAACTTTTTTGGGAAATTTTATTTGTTAATAGTGGTTTAAACCTTTTCGGGAATTGAACCCCTCCCTTCCCCGCAAAAGATAACTTCAAGGGGGGAGTAACACACAGTTCTTTTTTTAAACGTTAATTATGTGGTTTTTGTATGGTATTACCCGAGTTCAGGAAATCCCTGAAGTTAAATATAAAAACCCAAAAGTTGGGTTTTTTTTAATTTAACTCCATGTGTGTATTTGTATTACTATCTGACAGCTAGAAGAAAATTCCTAGATTAAAAATTTTGTATTTTAAACCCAAGTCATGTGATCTATTACCACTTGCTATACAACCTACGAACTAGTACTGAAAACCCGGCTTAAGAAAGGGATTTTTTTTTTGGAGTGTTTAAGTAATTTAAATTTTTTTATGATTAAATTTGTTGGGAATGGGTTTAAATTTAAAAGGGTTTTTAAACCGTTTTGGGAATTTAAACCCCCCTTCCACGCGAATGTAACCTAAAGGGTGAATGTAACACAAGTTCTTTTTTTTTAAACGTAATTGTTGTGTGTGTGTGTGTGTGTGTGTGTTATTGAATATGAGTGCTAGCACATCGGTTCAAGGAAATCCCTGAAGTTAAATTTAACACAAACAGATAGTTTTTTTTTTAAAATTTAAACCATCATGTGTATTTTAAAATAATATTTTCTAAGGAAGGACATACTGACAGCTAGAAGAACTTCTAGATTAATACGCCAAGTCATGTGATCTTCATTACCAATTGCTATACATACTACAGAAAAATATCTGAAACAGGGCATTAAAGAGAGAGCGGATTTTTTTTTTTTGAGTTTTAATGTAATTTAAATTATTTTTAGATTAACTTTGTTGGGAATTTGGATTTGTTAATTTTTTAAAAAATAAAACCCAAAATTTTTATCTTGCCCCGGGGGAACGAACGCGGGCCCCTGGCCAAAAACTTTTAAAAATAATTGTTCGAAACATCCGGGTTTAAAAAAGGTAAAAACCACATTTTCAGCTGTGCTTTTAACGTCGAGTTGTTTGATACGGGCATAAATACCCGTGTTCCCCCTCGTAATGACAGGGAAAAAAGGACTGGTTTTGTCCTCTCTCTCCTTAGCAAAAAATATTATTGCCCTTGGGTTTAAACTGAAAAAGCGTAGCGAGGGAAATCAAAAAAGCTTTCTAAATTTCAAATATGTGATACTCACTTAAGAGTTATCAAGTGCTCAATTCGGTCAAAAATCGGCAGAGGGAGGCTGCCGTGACTCGGTTTTTAACCCCCGCGGGCCTGCACCCATCCCCGGATTCCGGGGGTAGCCGTCAGCTCGGCCAGGTGGCCGACAGTCGTCGTCCATCCTTTTGGGGTGGGGGCACGTGGTGCAGGTCCCAAAAATCTGAAATTAAATAAATACATATTTAAATTTTATCACAGGGGCAAAAATAACACAATCATGCTCAAATTTAAAGCCGGGAAATTACCCGCCGTGCAAATCCCTTCCTCTGTAAAAGCCCCAAAATTTGGGGACCCCGTTTGAAAGTTCCTGCAGGCGCCCGGTGTTTTGTCTTTTAAAACTGAAAGAGAAATACCCTGTACACCAAAGACTTTTTTTCATGTAAAATATTTACCCCTTTAAAAATATACAAAAATTTTTAAATTACCCAAAAGAACCAGTTTTTAAAATGTCAAAACTCTCTTATGTTTAAAATGAAATCCAAAATTTTTATTGAACAGTGTAAGGAACTCGAGGGGCTATTTATAGTGTTGCTTTGTTACACAACCACAAAAAAACAGGGATGTTTACAAACCCTCACGAAGTCTCGTCAGGCTATTGGGAGGCAATCAACATATCCAAGGTGACTGGAGGGCTATAGACCGGTTTTCATATGAAGGAACTTTTTGAAAATATAAACAGTTTTCGATGTTGCAGGCGCTGTAGGTGGAAGGGCTTCTGATAATTTAATCACCAATTAGCATATATATATTTTATAATATCCGTGTTTTATTCACTCACAATCATCGATAATTACATCACCAAATATCAATTCTCGAAAATCGATTCGATCCCTTCCTACAGAAAATGGTCTATACTCAGATATCACCCTTCATACACAAATACGGACTATATGTTCACGATGTTTACAATAACAACGCGTCACGCCGAGGGCTGTGATGAGGGGGAAACCACAGTAGTCTTGTGAATGTGGGGACATGCCAGGCCTCCACCGTGGTTCGGATTCCACGTTAAACTGTAGGTCCTTAATTTCATTTCACAATCACCCTACCATTACACATTAGCGTAAGTGCGTATAACCGAACGGGTAGTAAGACGCCGTGCTATTGATAATAATAATCATACAATAAAAAATGTAGAAATATACTGCAAGAAAAGATTTCTCGCCCAATCGTATGGAAAATATTTATATATAAATTCTGACCAAAGTGATATGCATACACACAAGTTTTACATTGAAGCATGATTATTTAAATTATTATTAGCACCGCGTCTTACTACCCGTTCGGGTTATACGCACTTACGCTAATGTGTAATGGTTAGGTGATTGTGAGATGAAATGAAGGACCTACAGTTTAACGTGAAATCGATCATTTTATAAACTGTGTGTCCCTTATCAATAACTTTGGTTCCAGGCGTGTTCATAATATCTACACATCACTAGCTATTTAATAATGTTTGCTACACATAGTATATAATAATGCATGCAATCTACAGCTTTATACATTCAAAGTCCTTCATCAAAACTCCTGCATTGAACACACTTAAAATTATGTAAGTAAAAATGATATTTGTGATTAATTTATTTCGTCAATAATAATTGTCAAAATGAAATATGGAACTATGTTAATTTTATTAATTTTAAAATAGTGGTGGTCACAGCATGTTCACTAGTGCCCCCACTCCCTTTCTTTATCCAGCTTTATATTGACTAGACCATTCCCCCACCGCATTATTTTCAAAATAAAATATAGCCTATGTTACTCGCTGATAATGTAGCTTTATATTGGTGAAAGAATTTTTTTAATCGGTCCAATAGTTTTTGAGTTTATCCATTACAAACAAAAAATCAAATCTTTCCTCTTTACAATATTATTACCCGCTTCGGTAGCGTAGTTGGCTAAAGCGCTTGTCGTGTTGAGCTCGACTGCTGAGGACGGGGAGATTTAGGTTCGAATCTCGGTCGGGTGAACTGAGGGGGGTTTTTCCTAAATGGTTTTCCACTCTCCCTCTGCGGGTTCACTTCCTCTAATTACACCTTCCCAATTCCTAATCCATTAGCGTAATTAGTACTTAAAGCGTATAACCCGAACGGGTAGTAAGACGTGGTGCTAAATATTATTATTATTATTATTATTATTATTATTATATTAGTGTGGATAGCAAAATAGTTTCAAGACATTTATATATTGTGACAAGTGTATTTCTTGTTAATATTGCCAATAATTGTCCATAGTGATTTAGATAGCCCTGTATTATCAATACAAAATTATTGACTCTGTTTACAGATCATATTACCAAAGGTAGGGCCAAAGTGTTTGATTGGTACAACTAAGTGAACCGAGCCCGAGTAGGTTTTACGCCGATGTACGAATTAAGCTAATGTGTTAGATAAGAGTAAGATTGATTTTAGATGACATACACTCACATTTGCGTTGAGGGTGAGTGGAAAACAGTTTAGCAATAATAAACTCATAGCACCCAACTGGCATCGAACCCCGATCCCCGTCCTCGGCAGTCCAGTTTATTGCAAGAGTAGTACCTTAAATCACGCGGTCACCAAAGCGGGTCCCGTAATTATATTAGTTAGGTATTCTACGCTCATGATATGAAATTAATGGATGAATTCTAAATTACAGCTTTAAAATTGTATTTTCCATGAAGAAACGATAACAAATTCATAACACATTAAAAAAAATCTCATTCACAAGAGCAGAACATTTATTTTTCTTTCGTCTGGTTGAGAGAAAAAGTCATTTTTTATTTTATTTTCTTCGATCTCTTTTTACAGAAATGGATTCCATCGAAAACACATCGTATTCACACAACTGATTTCATAAATGAACGTAGTCGAGTTGATATTTTTCCTGCGAACATCTGTTAGTCACAGCGCAACGCTTGGCATCACTGCCTTGAGTTTTCACGAGAGGCTCATCTTGTTCAAACCTTACACAGATAGGTCGCAGCATACAGCACCACAACACTTTTTTGAATTAAAATAAAACTGTACCACTTTATTTTAGTTTAGAACAATATGTATGTTGAAAAACGAAAGGATAATTATTCTCAATGATGTTTACTAGGTTTATGCCGATTTTAAAAAACAAAACATTAATCTATGACAATACGATCATATAAAAATCATTTAAAACAATGCTGCTTACAAATATTTAACTTTTAATTGGCGTTAAATTATACTAAATGATAGAGAAATGTGTTTATTGTAATATAATGAGAACAGTTTTAGCCTAAGTCATCCCACATTTCAATAACAAGACCAGTTTGTCTTATGCAGTGTTCTTTAAATTATTTTTTAACACTTAAATTTGAATTTTATGGGTAGATATGAATATACTATACACCACGTGAGTGAATTGATCTTTACAGTAGTAAAAATCTGATTCAAATGTGTATAATAGTTTTCTTAGTAATCGGGTACAGAGAAATCACCTTAGAAACCGGCCGCGCTCATCTCCGATGGTGATCCATCCCCTTAATTACTGTTTATAATCTATTTTACAAACCAAAGTTGAAGTGAAACTGTAATACCAACCATTCGCTTATATAAAGTATGTGGGCTAAGTATAGAGGAAAATTAAGGATCAATGCCCACTTCGGTGTTCGGATGGTCTAAGGCATCACTCTCGTGTTAGATTGGCCTGCTACTATCGGAGAAATTGGTGTTTGAATCCCACTCGTGTCTAATGAGGATGGATTTTCCTGAATTGTTTCTCACTCTCCTTACACGAAAATGTGGGTAGATTACCTCTAATATTCTTCCTTTCTCATCCCTACCCCATTAGAGTAATTATCATCTATGGGTATAATATGAACAGGTATTAAGATGTAATGATAAAAACATAAAATAAGTTAGGGATTTAACTAACCATACTTAAAAATATTAGATCTAGTAAATCCCTAATGCTGCTTGAGCCCAGGTACATAAATATATTCGTTCATACTTTGCGTGTACAAACATTACCAATTTAGTAGTCTGCACACCATAATTAGCCATGTTATAGATTTTATTTTTGTAAGAATCTGAGTGTGCCGTGTATCTGTTATTAGAACTAACTAGCTTGTGTGACTTTTCTTCACACGGGGAATCTTTAAGAAGCTTTATTTTTTTAATTATAATATAAAATTAACCAAAGGTAAAAATGTACAAAAGTTTTTATAATTTTAAAAATTAATCCTTTATTGGTTTGAATGATGTGACTAAACGTGAAGAATAGGAAGACTGACTAAATCATTATGTCAAAATAAAGATTACTATAAGCTATAAATCTTTGCATAAAAGCGATCATAATAGAACTACAACTATTACTAAACAAAGTTTGTAAAAAATCATCAAAGTTAAAAAAAATATCATAAATGAAATAATGACCTTTTATTGATATATATTGGTTCTTGTAATTACCAGCCAAATTTCGATTTTCTAGTACACCAAGCAGTTTTTTTCTAATTGATTGTGAAATATTATACGCCTTAAATTTTGGAACCAATTTTCAGTATGTTATGATCATCTGAGTGGTCTTTGTAACTACTTGCCAGTCTATCATTTTTCTACCACATCAAAATGTGTTTTTTTCAATACGGTTGGAAATTTAAATCCCCCCATTCTCAACCCAATTCTCTTACCCTTGTATTGAAATTAAAAAATTTCAGACGTTTCTGGTTATTTGGTGCTGTCCCTATACCTTTAAGTAAATATTTCACTTTCATACCACAAGGGAAATATTTATTATATTAGCTTCAAAAGTTTTGGAGATGACGCCTATCTTCCCATTCTCCAATTTTTTTTTTGAAATTATTTGTTTTCATAATGTTTGAAGTGTAGGGGGGAGAATTCATTCATTTAACTCATTTATAAAAAACAAATTTGTTCAAAATAATTCTGGTTTACAAAATAAAACTGCTTCTTAAGATTTAACTAGGTTTTTCCAGAACAAGAAGAGACATACTGTTTGAACACATCTCTAGACATTAGCAGGAAGGGAAGAGATCCAGAGGAATACTCTGACTAAACAAATTTCCACTGACCAGATAATTGGAGCCGTTGGTTTTAAAGATATACCAAGAACTAGAGAGGAAAGCAGGATTAAGATCAAAATGGAGATCTACTGCAAACCATTCTTCAGATTGATAACCATAGGTGGATAGATAGATTAAAATTTAGTTAGTTTTTTTCAGACTTTATTCATAAAAGCAAAAGTAGTGTATATTTGAGTGATATTTTATTTTAACCAATACCTCATTATCATCATCATCATCATAGTCATCAATTATTTCCAGCCTGTGGTCGGATTGAATTTGTAAAAGGCTTCCATCTTTATCCTTCCACCACTATTACTTTATAGCTTCCATTCTAATCCTCTCACTTGCACATTTCTGTTATCTGATCCTCCCATGTATCTACCTCATGTACTCCTTGTACCCCACTTTTCCCAGATAACTTCAATCCTAATCCTGTTTCTCCTCGTTACATGCTTCTCACAAACTTCATATCCACGGTCTCCACTTTCCTAGTTCAATGTCCATGTTTCTGCTACATGTGATAATGGGTACAAAGTACGCCTTTTACAACATTTCCTACAACAAGGGCACTTCTCTTTTCTATAGCAGGTCTCTTACACACCCATAGAACAACTATCCCTGTTGTCCTCTTCTCATTAAATACTCTCTATTTTCACCTTTATTCTCAATCACGCTTCAAAGATATTTTACGTTCTCTACTTTTCTCAGCTCTACTCCATCCAAACTTATAAATTTATTAGGCCTTACCTTTTTTTCCTTGTCATTACCATCACTTCACACTCAGCCATGCTAAATTTCACTCAACATTCTTCCTCTTATCATTCATTCCTGTATCGTTCCTGTACTTCCTTTTTCATTCCATTCCTGTAGCTGTTCCTGTACTTCCTCTTTCTATTCCATCCTGTATCTGTTCTGACTTCCCTTCCTAACCACTAACTACATTTATCCAAACCACTTTGCAAAAGTTAGCCTCGCTACCATAAATTGAACTCTATTTGTTCAGAAATTATTAACTTTCTTGGTCCCAGTGGTTGAGTTAGGGCCACTCAAAACTCCAATCTGACTACATATTTATGTATTAGTATTATTGTATTTTTAATATATTATATTAATATATTATATATATATATATATATATATATGCTTTATTTTGGGATGTATATTCATATCATATTTATTAGTAGTTTGTTTGATTTGTTTGTATTTAATATGTCTCCAAAGCATTATAGTAATTGCAGTCCAATTCTAATAGCAAGACAGAGAGAAAAGGTATTTATTTATTATGTGTCTAGCACCGTGTATTACTACCCATTCGGGTTATACACCTGATATAAAATTACCTAGATCTACTTTCACGTATCCATACGTCAAGTTATGTTATCTAAAGATGTCACTAATGATAGATATTATCAATACTTATTAAAACACCTAAAATATAATAAAACGTTATCATTACTAACCACAAAAGTTTGTATTTTTTAACTGTTTTTCTGTGAAAATAAGCCTACATGATACTAATTCTTACATCTGAAACTTTTAGTTATTTAATTTTATAATACTGCTGTTCTATGAATATAAGTTTGTTATTTTTTTTTCCACTTAGTAAATATAATATGCTTAACCATAAAAATATATGTGTAAAAATAATTCTTATGCAATCATTTTATAAATATTATATTATATACGTCATATACTATTAAACATATAACATTATTTTGTTAAGGTGGAGTGTATGTCACCTTTCTAATTATCGTGACGGTTTCTCCAGTAGGTAATGGTCAAGAAATATACGGGCGGATGAAAAGGGGAGCCGATATTTATTACTTTAATTGGCTACTAGTGGGTTAGGGGTCGTTTCAAAGGGGCGTGGCATGGGCAAATATATTTAACTTGTTCTGAGAAGCAGAATCCGCGCAGTAAATCATACACTTTAAGTTGACCTTTGATGCATAGCAACGCTTTAAAACCGTTTATTATCAACATATTTTGTTTTCTAGGGTATTAAAACATACATTTTAGATCATTCTCCCGATGGATGTTGTAATGTATTGATTTGCCCCTGAAAAGTATGTGAAAGCATTGACAATAATATCGTCCTAATTTTATAAACGTATCTTATTTCATTTAAATTATATAGTATATTAAATGGCGCTTAAAGCACTTCTTCTTCTAAGAAGGCCAAAAGCCACTGATCAGTGACGTCACGCACGTTGACATTAGTCAAGTCAGGTTGACAATTATATTTTTCAAATAATAACTTCCTCGAAGGTTCGAGGAGAGATTTTTAAATGTAACTTGAGTCAGTTTCCGGCTCTAGAACTTCCCAGTAAAACAGAGATGTTTTTGTCTTATATTTTGTTTTTTCTAAACTAAACCTTCTCGAAGCTTCCATGAGCAAGGGATATATATAGTATGATTTTGGTAGGAAGAAAAGTAAAAGTTAGTTACTAAAGTTACTAAAATAATTTTAATACATTCATACATCAAGTCATGTTATCTGAAGCTGTCACTTTTGATAGATATCATCAATACCTATAAAATAACACAAATAATAAAGTGAAATGTTATCAATGTTGCCCGCAAAGAAATATATTTGAATTTTCTCTACTGTTCTTCCAAGCAAAATCAGGTTATACAAGAATGGTGCAATGTAAGGGCAGTTGGTGTCCAGAACTGACAGAATTCACTTGGGGTCCAGCAACACTGTCCGCGCTCATACAATAGGCCGCGTATATATTTCAACGACATGATCAATTTTCTCATTAAATAAACAGATTCAGAAATAAAAAACATGTCAAAATAATAAGTGTTTATTAATTATAATTCTTCATTTGGCGTCCATCGCGGCAGTAAAATATCAGAACATTTCAATGTTTTCAAATTATGGCTCTGTGTTGTGGCACAATCCGTTTACCTCGATAAACACGATTTACATTGACGGGCTCTTTCAAATATCCTCACAACGACCAACCAAGTTGTCTGCTAGCTTCGGCTGTACAGCGCATGCGTTGACAAATGCTCATGGGCATTAATTTGAGATGGTTGATTCTGGATTTGATTGGTTATCCTGTGCCGAAAAATCTCGAGCAAAGGGGCGGAAGAAGTAGAGAATAGTTGAACTTCAGCGGATTAAGGGGAAATCTGTTTCTGTTCTGTCCCTAGTTTTTCGGCGAACGTGTTCATCCGCAGAAAATCCTCTAACAATGTTTGCTTACTGTAACTTTTAAAAACTTAAAACCATTTTACATAATTTTTAACCAACTTAAATCAATTGAGCATAACTATTTTGAACATTAATGAATCTGATCGAACAACATTAAATGCAATATTACTAACATAGTTTTGCTGCGTTTTAAATGAAAGATTGTATTAGAAATATGCAATCATATAATGTTTTTTGATTGCTTGACCAAACATTCTACCTACAGTTTTATTGTTTCTCTTGAATGTATTTCTCGATGTCCGTGGTGATCTGTGGAAGATTGATAATTTCCTTGGTGTTTCCTCCAGTCGGATCTCCCTGTACCAGAGACGAGGGACCAGACTCCTAACAAGACAGTGAAGTACATCTAGCCATGATCTCTCCCCCATCAGTTGGAAACTGGCAATCCTCTCGCCGGCCGGCTGGCTGGCACCAACATGATTGCGTGAAACACGTTTCTCTCTTATTTGTTTTGCTCCTTGCAGGATGATCACAGACTCATTACTGTGTGTGAGCTGATAGTAAGAAATAAGGGCCTTTTCTCTTCCCCTTCGTCGTAGAACATTGGCAGTAATTGAGATATATTATGTCATGTTATTACGAGTACAATATTTTTAATTATATAGTAAGTTACTCATAAATAGAGATTGAGACAGAACATTTTTCCTACATTTTTTGCGGAAAATTTTCCAAAACGAAAATTTTCAATTATTATTTCTGTAGATTAATTTCAACTTTATTAAATGGATAATAATAATAACAGTAATACTAATTACGCTCGTGATATTATTATTATTATTATTATTATTATTATTATTATTATTATTATTATTATTTTTAGTAGTAGTAGTTAGTAGTAGTTGTTGTTGTTGTTGTTTTGTTGTTGTTGTTGCAAAAAACACCTGCTGCTTCGGTGGCCACACGGTCTAACGCACTACTCTCGCAATAGACTAAAACTGCCAATGAAAGGGAGATCGGAGTTCGATCTCGGGTTGGGTGCACTGAGGATGGTTTTTTCCCTTTCCCCACCCTAACATATTACCGTAATTAATAGAGGAAGTACGTCAAATATGGATACCATTCCATTTTTCTTAATACCCAACTTTTATTTAAGTCAATATAAAAAAAGAAATATTCAATAATGGCATTATTATTATTGTTAAGTCTATTAACAACAAATAAATTACTTTTTGATTCAATTAAAAAACCATTTTATAAAAATTAAAAAGTATAATAAAAGTATTTTTGGTGGAAAAAAAATTGTTCCAAATTTTTTAAAAGGTATACATTTTTTAATATATAAACCTAATATCATCACTATTTTACGTTTTAAAATGTAAACAGTCAAAGTTTTTCCTTATTGAACAATACCCGAATTTAAAAATAGCAGGGGTTTTAAAATAAACTAAAAAAAACTAAAATAAAAGAAAAAACTACTTATTTTAAATAGATAGCCAAAATGTTATTTGCAAAAAATACCAACAAATTAGTTTCACAAACATGCTTCAGCCCCCCGACATCCACATGTACCCATTCCTTGCACACAAAAAAACTGCTTCAGCCCCCGATCATCCCATGTCCCATTCCCTTGCACACAACACGGGTTCAGCCCCGATCACTCCCCATGTACCCCTTCCCTTTCACCAACCTGCTTCAGCCCCCGATCACTCCACATTACCCATTCCTTGCACACAAAAACTGCTTCAGCCCCGTCATCCACATGTACCAAATTTCCCTTTCACACAAACATTTTATCCGCTCCCAACATGGAACCCCGTCTCAAAACAAACCAGCCCCATTTAAAACTTGGATTGGTCGGCCCTGGAGGCTCATTGGCACCTCTCATTTAAAGATCAATCGCGGGTTTTTTCTGGTCTTATTATTTTTTTTCATCTTTACCTGTTTCATACGTTTTTTGTCTTTACTGAAATCATTTGTTTTTTATTTTTAAGGTTTGTCTTGTTCCTTGTTGTTTGTTTTTGTTCCCTATTTTTGCTGCATTGTGATTTTTTTCAGAAAATGGCACCTTAATTTTGATTGTATTAAAAGAATCCGTTGCACTGGAATGGAACCTTTGGGCGCTTTGCTTAACATATACCTCAAATTCTACCTTAAATGGAGATGGTGTGACTATTGCGGTTTTTCTTGGGGGCCCTACCCTTGAGGTCCTTTCCCTTTCCCTGAAAGTTTAGGGATTGGTGATATCTGTTCAGAACCAATCAAATAATCATCATTCATCACTTAGTGGGCCTAAATGTAAACCTAATGGTTGGCCAAAGGGGGGCTGGCTAACAGGTGTTTGTTTGAAAGGGGGTGGTTCACGGGGGCCTGTTTGTAAGAGGGTGGTTCACAGGTGTTTGTTTGTAAGAGGGCTGGCCCACAGGGGCTGTTTGTAAAAAGGGCTGGTTCACAGGTGGCGGTTTAAGAGGTGCTGATATGCCCCTTCTATCTCTGGGCTTTGAAATCAAATGGCTGAAATACATTTTTTTGTTGTATATGCCAGTGATTTGAAAACCCGTTAGGGAAATTTGAACCCATTTTAACTTTAAAATGGGCCCTTTGCAGAAGAGCCAGCAATGTCAAAGGGGAAAATGGCCTTCCATTATTCCTCACAACCCTTTCTAACCTCTTCACTGTAATGGTTTTCAGAGGTCCCAGACGGTTTTTGTCAAGCGGTTGCATTTTTGGGTGGAGGGGGGGGGCAGATAAATAATTGCACATGGTTCTCCCTACCCGGGTCAATAACTTCAATATTTGAGTATGTGTTGCGTGCCCACCCAACACAAGAGCACGGGATCACAGCCTTCCCTTTTCCCAAAAAAGTTCTAGAACCAGGGGTGAATAATTTGTTTGGATCCAACCACGGGGGTAAAAAATTCAAGGACCCGGGGAGATGCCCCTTTCCCTCACAAAAATTTCCCCAAAATAATTAATTTGGGTGATTACATTTACTAGTGACCCCCTTTCTGTGATGTCTTTGCACCAATTTGTTTCCCCCCCCTTTGAGGCCGCACTAAAGGAAATTTTGGGACTGGAGGGTTTTGAAAGCCCGGGCCGTTTACATTGAACACTCGCCCCGCGGGGACTTGTGTTTTTAAAACAAAAATTCCAACAATAAAAAACATACCTTTTCCCTTTATTAAACCCCCTTTGCTCTTGCAAAGTAAGTTCCATTGGTTTTTCCTAGAGATGTATTTGGTGGCTTTTAAGAAACAAACTAAGCCATTCCATCCAGCACGCCCCTTTTTGATCATAAATGGATTTGGCCGATGGTTTGCCCTTTGCTAATGTGGGCAAGTAGTTTTGTGTCTCCTCTTAAATCCAAAAAATTTGTTTCCTTGGTTTTAATATACTCAATATTTTAATTCTAGCTCACTCGACAAAAGGTGGACGTCTTTTTATTAAAAGTGCCACGGGGAGTTAATCTTTATTTGAAAGGTGAAACAGGGTCGTCCTTTGAACACCGTAGGTGTTTTGATGCAACCTTGATCCCCATGGATCCACTTTTGTCTCTTCGTGGCATACATCATGTTTTCGGGCCCATTCTTCCGAGGCTTTTCACCTATTTTTTTTAGTTGGCACACTTTAAAAAAAAATATATAAAAACACATGTAGCACACATTTTTATTTAAATGACATGAAAATATTTTTTTTTAAAGTTTAAATGGCCCTTTAAAAAAACTTCTTGCTTAAAAAGTAGTATAAATTTAAATACTATTCCATTTTTGGAACCAAATTTTTGGGCACTTTCCATATTTAAATATGACCTATTCAGCACACGTTTGTCTGTTTAAAAAAATTCATGATATACGTTATATAACCATTTAGTATATATTTAAACAAAATAACTTAGTAAAATGCTGTATTTTTTTGATTTTTAAAAATAATCAATATGTCTAACCTTAAAAAAATAATAGGCACCTTTACAATCCAAACAAATTTTGGGGTATAGGGAAAATCAGTGGTATCATGCTTCACATGCCAGACACAGGACAGCTAAGGACAGCCACCCTTTAAAGGTGTGCACGGCTGCTAGGGACAGATATATTCCGATAGAGGTAGCACTATCGGTTTGTCGTGCTCGTGATGGCCCCCGGGTTAAAAAGGGGGCAGTATATTACCTCTCACTCTCACTTAACTTCTCATTTTGATACAAAAAAAAGTAAGGAAAAAGGGATTAGTAGCCTAAAAAGAAATGTTTACCAAGGGGGGGTTTGGTGAAATACAATGCTATCTTTAGAAGGACAAATACTTTTAATAAGTCTAGCTCAAGGGGGGGATCCAGGGGTAGTTGTAGAGGGAAATTTTTTTCACAAGGTCCTTTAAGGATAAATTTAATAATTTTGATTAAAAAAAATTTTTAAATTTATAATATTTAATTTAATATTACGAGTTTAACAAACTAGTTTAAACAACAATATAATAAATAAATAATAATACTTTAAGAAAGAACACAAATTTTTATTAACCAATTTGTAATTTTAATCAAAAATAAACAAAACAAAAAGTCGCCGTCACAATATAAAATAATAAATTATATGTACATAGGTCTAAATGATTTAGTAATAAAAGAAAAAAATATGTATCTTAAAACTAAACTTAATATAAAAAACTGGGAAAATTTTTGTTTTAAACCCCTTTCTTTGCTTAGAGCTAATTGAAAGAGATGTCGTAATTTTGATTAAGTGTGAGGAGATAGGATTAGGAAGGTGTTAGTCAGTCTTCTTTAAAACTTTAAAGTATTGGTTTCAATATTTTTTAATTTTTATGTTCTTTTGCAGGGGGGGAAATGATCGCACCCAACCCCCCCTTTTGGATCCCCCCCTGTCCTAGCCAGGGAAACTCGAATGAATGGGGGTAAGGTGTCAAAACTTCCCTATGCTGGGGGCCCGGGGGTTTCAATTCCCGGTCCCGGCACAGTTTTATCTAAATTTCCAAACCCCCCTTTCCCTCTGACAAGACACTTGTGAATGGGGGGAAATTTGCCGGGCCCTCCACCGTGGTTCGGTTTCCCCAACTTTAAAACCCTGTGGTCCTTCATTTAAATCTCATAATCACCCAAACTTTACACTTTAGCGTAAGTGCGAAAAACCCAAGGGGTTTAGAAAGACCGGTGCTAAAATAATAATAATCGAATAAATATATGACTTTTAATGTTAAGAGAACAAATTCACGTGTTTTTTTAAAAAAAGAGGGAATTACATATTCCAACAAGTTAATATAAAAAATTAAATAACTTTTTGGGATTATTTGGGAAAAAAAATGAAATTGATTAAAGGGTTTTTTTTAACTTAAAAAAAAACATTTTTTTAAATATGATATCCAACGAAATACAATAATTGTTATGAATCTTGATATTTTTTGACACAGTTTATATTTAACTAGACTGATTGCCATTAAATGATATGATTAAAATTTCTAGGGCCTAAGTACAATTATTTGTATTTGTAAACTCAGAAATTATTTATAGGTTCATATTGTTTACACTGTCATAAAACAAACGTCGTTAAGCTGTAAAAAAATATCTCGAAGGCTAGATTAGACATTTGGCCGACCACGATTTTGGAACAACCTGGTTGACAGAGTTCATGCTTATGGTGGACCAAGTGACGCAAACTTGCCAACCAATTTTGGGGCTCCAGCTAACTGATCGACAGCAATACCTGTTAACATGTGTGAAAAAGTGTCGACAGACAAGTGACTGTCCATGCAAAAGTGCAAGTGTCGATCACATGTCGATGTGAGTAGGACCAAGTGAATAAGAGCCAATTGCTCGACAAAAAAGTATACAAAAATTTTGGAATGCTTGGTGGGTTAAGTATCCGAGCCCTATATGACACTACTGGTTGATGTAGCTCAGCATAGGAGTACAAAAGTATATAATACCGAATAGTTGACCAATATTGGGTGCATAAAAACCTAATCAACAATAAACTAGGTCTGATACGCTGTGAAACAAGTGATCGACAGAAAATAGAATCTACTCGAAGGAATACTTAGACTACTTGTTTTTTTGGATAAGGGTATGACCATAGGTGCTAAGACTACCAACTGATCGACTAAATATTAACAGCAACCTTTGATAGACTTGGTAACTAGTTCCCGATGTGACGTCTCGAAAAATACGTACATATAACAACAAAGTGATAGACAGCCAATCTGGTCGACAAAAAACCAACACTGGCAGACAAACGTTGAGTGGATCCCTATAATAGTGTGAGCACATTTTAATTAATAGTGAATAAAGAACTCACTAAGCCTAAAGCTAGGCTGTTTTATTTTTGTAGTCCCATGTTCTTTTCCACTATACATTTCGTACATTACAGTGGAATGTCTGTCATCCGTTAATAATAACAATGTCAATGATAAAATAGTGCGCATTACTTAAACATTAAATAAACAATGTCCCCTCCTGTTTTTAATGTACAAATAAAAATAATTATAGATATTGTGTAAATACAACCAATGCATATACATAATAACAGCGAAAAATGTAAAACCAATTATTGTAAATATAATAGCAGAATAGGTATGTTCTCTAAGAAGAAAATACAAGGAATTCATACAAATATTAAAGTTGATTATTTTTATTACAGTAAAATAATCAACAAAATATACAACAATTCTCTAACCCACAGCACTCACAAGTAGCCTATATTAAACCGTTTGTTGACCTCCTGATTAAATATTACTTTATTTGGAAAGATTCTCACCTGGACTTATTTTTAATTTAATGTATATAGAATCGTATTTGCGTTGTCACCCTGGCTATTTTTGAAATTTATATGCGATACGCGTATCTAATTTGGAGTGCTTTTTTGCCCTCCAGCAAATTTTTAAAACTGGATGTCTCTAGAAACATTACAATGGTCGTCACCTAATCACTTGCGCATTTTTGAAAATTAAATATCTAAAAAAAAGTTATTTGCAGTTTTAAAAGTCGTTTTAGCTTCATATCAAGAATAATCAGAAGGTGTGAACAACATCTAGAAGGGGCTAATTATTTTCCAAGAAGGGAAATCAATCCTCTGTACATTCACTTATCTTTCTCTGTCACCTAAATTTGAATTGGTCCTGTTCCACTTTTTTAGAAATTAAACTCCTTTTAAAAGAATTTTTAAAGTAGTCCCTCCTCCCAAATTATTTTGAACTTTGGATGTGTTCTATAACCTAAGTGAATCACCCTTAGAATCCATTTTGTGAAAAGGTCCTTGTCCAGGTAATATTTTGAAAATTTGACATCCTTCCAAGATATTGAGTGATCCTCCCTCTAGAACCTTTTTAAAGGATTTTGAATACCCCTAAACGCTAAATTATATTTTTTTCCTTACCGTATAATATTTTTTAAATTAATTTATTCAGAATATATTTAAAGTGGTTTTCGCCCAATGGCAAGATGTTTTAAGATGTTTATGCCGCACCTAAAAACTATATATGATTGGTCCACGCCTTTAAATTCTCAAATGATGGCAAATTTTCAAGAACATTTCCTCGGGTTTTTGTCCCAATTTTACGGTGAGATGGCCACCCTGAAAATATTACTTGTGGTATATCCCTCACAATCAACAACAAAATAACTCCCGCCTCTGTGGGGAGGCGTATTTGTCTAACGGCGCTTGTCGTGTTTGCGCTCGACGCTGACTGCTGATGACGGGAGATTGAGGTTCGAATCTGTCGGGGGGTGAACTTGGGGTGGTTTTTCCTAAATGGTTTTTCCAATCCTCACCCTCCACGAAAATGCGTGTTCACGATTCCAATTCCTAATCCTGTTGGGCGTAATTAGTACTAAGCAGCGTATAACCCCAACGGTAGTAAAGATGCGTGCATCATAATAATAATAATAATAATAATAAAAATAACTACAAAAAAACACTCATAACACCTCCAGACAAAAATATTATTGATATAAGCAAGTATATCTTGTTGCCAGCAGCAGTGTAGTTGTTTTAATATCCAAACAGTTCAAGATATTTATTTATAGCCAAATCGTCAAAGCCATTTTTCCCCCAAGTTTTTGAAATAGCACATATCGATAACTACCCCAAATACAATGTATTAAAAAACAACAAGTAAACTTATACAATGTTTGTTATTTTTCATGTCAGACATTCCCAATATAACCAATTTGGAACCGAAACATAAAATTCCTTCTTTTTATTAAAATATTTCAAGTTTTTGAAAAATATCACTCTCACAATTTAATTTTTTCTGTTAACCTAAAACCAAATAGCCTCAACGTTGTTAATTTGTGAGATAAACTACTGCCCTAAGTTTGTATTTTAATATCAGAATCTTTAGATCCCCATTTTGAAAAAAAAAAAAATCATTAAAAACTCTCACATTTGTAAACTAATCCTTAATTTTAAGGCTAGTGTCAAAAACAAAATAAACGTGTTGAGATATTGCCCCATAAACTTCTAGATATCAAGTTTTAAAAAAATCAATCAAACCGTCTCCGATCCGTGGCCTAGGGACAGAGCTTTCAAGATAGACATTGGGACAAGACATAAATTGTGAAAACTATTTTTATGAGTTCTGAGTTTATAAAAAAAATTAAAAATTCATCAATATCTTGAAAATCATTTTTACCCCCCAGCATTAACAATACTTTTAGACTTGATATTTAGTAAGTAAAAGAGTGGTTACCCTGGTATGTGTTTGGACACTACTCAGCAACAGAAACTGCTCACTGAGGGCTGTCCTGTCAATCTCATGTGTAGCTAACATTGTATAACCACTTCCTCTAACACCAACACCTTCATAGTGAGGAAAAAATCGATACTTCTAGTTTATAAACAAACATTTTAATATGACAAAGTGTTATACGTATGCTACTTCCGTAACTTGGATACAAACACTGAACTAAGGACGCTTTAGCTTTTACCCTTACTCTCTTTGAATACGACATTTATTGTTTTTTAGTTTTTTTTTAATAACTAATAATCTAGACACCTACGTACATCATGCCTGTTCCATTCTATCATGCTTCGTCAAATTTACCCTTCGTTAAACCAGTGGTGTGCTACGCTAGACATTTCCATCAGGGGGCCACTGGGATTTTACCAAGTTCCCTCCCATATCATCGTCTGATTTTTAAAATAAAGATTTCTCTAAAAGCTATTTAGAGCTTCCGCACCCCCAGATAAAAAAAATGGAAATGCCTCTCTCATCTTATTTGGATTTATCCTTACATGGATTTATTTTGAATTATGATGCTTCTAGAAATCTATAGGCTAGAGCTATCATAAATAATTTTCATTTAGTATTTAAGAGTTTCAATGGCGGTTCTTACTCCAACAAATAGTTAATTTTATACGAGTGATTTTAGGAATAACATTGCTTACCACCACAATTTGTCACAAAAATAAACCAGAGTAAATTCAAACCCATTTCCCTTTTTCCTTTCTAGTTGATAGAGAGATTACCTAACTGTTACATGAGTTTGGCTGTTCATAGCTAATTAATTATACTGTTTAGAAAAAGGCATTACATCAATAAATCGTTGACCCGTAGTTGGGTGAAGAAATCCTGTGTTCTTGTCAACATTTCAATATTTTCTATGAAAAGTGGTGGTAAGGTAATTTCATTTACTATATTCATATTTTGAAATAAGGTGTTTTCACAAACGAGTGAAGGATGTTCCACATTCCGGTAGTAAAATCCACCAATAGTCCATATTTATCAATATGTAAGTTTCTGCTGCATAATCTTTAGAATTGGAGTTTTCCTGCAGTTGTAGTAAAGTTGTCACTATTCTTGGCGCAAGTCCTAAAAACCATTAAATATATAGTAATTTTAACATAGTTATTTATTTCTACAGAACGTTCTTACATGCCCATCTAAGTCTATTCGCATTTAGTTTGGACTATTTAAAAAACTTTAGGTACCAACACACTCGATACAAATACTTGCCATCATTCCCGTTTTGGAACCAATTTAACGCGCCTAAAATCATGTACAAGAATGTACTTTTTTTTTACAATTTATTTACAACATAAATATATTCCACACATTTTTGGCATATCCAGATCATAATATTTTATAGAAAATAATAAACAATAAAAATAACGCCTAAAATACTTTAAAACAACAACAAAATAAAATATTAGTTGTAAAATTTTCAAAAAAAGAAACTACAGTTATACCTTTTAAGTGATTCAAAATTGTTTCCGGTGAATTATGATTCTTACTTTCTGGGTTCTCCATCTCTTCTTTAAAACTCTGGATCGTTTTCATTTTTGCATACTTTTACATTGAAATGAACGAGCTTAGACATTTTGTACACAGTAAAGTATTAATTTTGATGTAGTTCTGGTTTGCTTGTTACTTACAATGTATTCAGGTTTTTTTAAAGTCTTTTATTTTCTATTAGAAATACGCGCAATGTCTTTTATCTTTAATTACTGTGTATTTTATTTATCTCGATTTATCTCGGATCAGTTTAAGTACATAAGCGAACAACCCGAACAGCCAGTAGACATCGGTGCAAAATGAAAAAAAAAAATATATTTATTTAAAGCTGTAAAATTTAGCCGAAATATTTCCTTTGCTTGTGATCTATATTTAACGATAAGCGATATTATAATCGAGTTTGTATTCGTGACACTACATTGCTCATCACTCATTTTAACTGGGAGGTTATTTTTTTTAATAAATCCCTTGGATGCACTGTGTGCCCGGTTGTATTACCAAGTAGTGCCGTATAATATAATTTGTCAGTGTGGACGTGGTCTCCCAAATAGCACACCGCTCTAGCCATTCTTAATTACATTTGGTCATTGACACACGCGGCCGTGGCCTGCGGTAATCTCTTTTAATTTGCACTGTTTGACTAACATTACGGTATTGAGAGATAACTTCTGTCCGCACGTTATTTTGAACATTCTTTACGTGTTCTTTATGAACCTAGGATTTATGAGCTATATTTGATCACCTCTATAAAGAGCTGTTTATTAATACATTAACTAATTGATTGAAAATTTTGCATTTAATAATAGCTGTTACAGGCAAGACAACGCACAATATGAATATTCAAATTAAAGTCATTCAAAAGAACTTGAGAAATAAATTATAAACTGTTTTGATATTAGAAAAAATTCTATCTAAAAAAATTAACCCCGGATCCCCTTTATTTATATCCAAAATAAAAGTCAGGTTGGTCACAAAGAGAGTTTATTTATTTTCCCAACAATAACAATACCGATGAGAAAGAGTGGGACAAGCCCAGCGTTCGCTGCAGACATCAGCCACGAATAAGGGCCATAATATAGGAGTTATAACACAAACGAATGGTTAGGGGCACGACCCCGGTACAAAGATAGCCGTCCTAAAGGACCAACAGCATTACGATACATTGAAATTGACCTTCGTACAAATCTGTAGCGTATAATGGTAATAATGAAGAATCCAAAAGAATAGCCCCCAGTACTAACGATAATCATTAAGATATAAACTACCGCCCTCCAGCTACTTCCAATAACTGACGAGTATGAGCAAGGTTCTACAAAAGAAGTTCCCAAAACAACTATTCAAGCACCAACCACACAGAGCAATATAATATACTTTGGGGGCTTTCCAGAATTCCAAGTGACTTAGCCCAACAAATCTAACAAACTAATAGCGCCGGGCTCGCGACCCCAGTGATGACTAACAACCTTAGACTAAATAGGAGTTCTAACGTCCCCAACAATGATTTAAGTAAACGAAATCAGCCACAATTAATTTATACCAAACAATTTAAGCAATACCCTGAATATCAAACATGGCGCGATAATGGTTTCACAAAACAATCCGGTGACAGCGAGATGAAAAAACTATCCGAATAGTAATTTCTTTTTGAGGTCAGGTTATCCCGCCTGATCTCTACAAAAAGAGGCCTGCAGCCTCAGATATAAAAATAAACAAAGTTAAATCATAAATAAATATCACCCAAACTAGTATTTTTGAACAAAACCGGCCAAACAGTAATTTTGAAGAAATAATCTAAACCTAAACCCACACTAAGTGCTTACCTAGAGCATGTGGAGAATGCGCCCCATGGTTATAGTCTGCCATTATATACACAGGTAGAGTCACGTGATCTAACAGCGCGGGAAGCAGGTGATGGGAAAGGGGGAAGGGAGTGCACTGTTTGCTGGAACAACCTCACGTAATGCCGGGCGTAATTTCAAATTTGCGCGCCACCCGATGACCGTTGGATATCACCTGCACTGTTGCAGGTGCGCACGGCTCTGCGCGACAGTAAAAGTCGAATCGTCCTTGTTTTCTCTGGAGGGGGGCAGAGGCCTTAAGAGTGTAACCTCGGACAAGGTTAATTACTCGGCTTCAGTCGAAACGCAAACCAGGGCCGCGAAGTGTATGATTGTGTGGATGCCGTCGTAGCCAAATGGATGACAGAGTTGGTGAGTCAAACCACGACGGCGCGCTTTCTTTTCATGTTGTGACTATGTTCAAAAAAATGTAGACAGGATAAGTAGTTGGCGAGGACGTATGGCCTCAATTTGACCTTCTGACCTTTGAACCCCAAGTTGTGTGACGAAATCATATGCGTGTGAATGTCACAACACATCCCCCCCTGGGTTTACCCAGGTGACTCATACCTGGTGCCAGTTTTGGTTGCTCGGACAAACAAATAGATGACGATGGAATAAGATCGTGACCTTGAACCATGTCTTTTTCCCGATGACCAGTAATCTTGAATGAGGTCGCAACAACTCTAACCCCCTCACACCGCCCTGGTTTTTACTGGTGACTCATACCTTGCGCAAGTTTGGCGGCTCGACAAGACAAAGTATAGACAGAATAGGATTGTGACCTTGAAACAGTCTTTTTTTATCTGGTGACATAACATAGCGTGTGATGTCGCAACAATTCTTCCCCCCCTTGGTTTTCAACTGGTGACGCATACCTGGTGTCAGTTTGCGGCTTCGAGAAGAACAAGTAAGAGGATGAATAGATCGTGACCTGGAGAAATAATGAGCAAGTACAACTATGTCATTGGACCTCCACGGCAACTCTTTCTCCCCCCTCCCACCTATGTGGAAATATGGTTTCCTGATGACTGCGCCAGTCTGGCGCGTTGGACAAATACAAGTGTCGAGACAAGATAAAGATCACGACCTTGAATGATGTCGCAACCCTCATTTTCAATGGGGTTTGTACCGATGACGGAATCATTGCTCTGTCGCAACCCTGATGACTCATACCTGAGTAGCCAGTTTGGCGGTCGACAAGACAAATCGAGACAGGCGACCTAAATGATGTCGCAACCCCCACACTTGGCAAGTGGGTATATTAATACCATGACCTCATCACGTTCCGTTTGGTTTCCCCGCAAACTTAGCTGGAGGTTATCTATAAATATGTTGTATGAGTGTGGCGACCGTGTTTTGAATCCATTCATTTTTTATAGACCTGCATCAGAGTGCTAAACAAGAAAAGCCGTGTGAGGAGTCATTGAACTCTTCACTGTGACAATCTGGTGATAAATATAATTTTATTCTAACAGTCACACTTTTTTTTTTTGTTAAATCAAAAGTATTATACATTTTGATCTATTTCAAAAATTACAATAAACCATGGCAGACTTATCTAAAGTATATTAATTTATATAGAATATATGAGAATTAAAACTATATATAGATTGAAGGTGTTTATGCATGGACTTTGTGGATAGACATTTTGGATAAAGTTATGCCGGAAGAAGTTTTATTATAATCAATGAAGCTTATTGAAAAAGAGGTTTGATACCTATCTAAGATTAAATGGTAATTAAATAATATTGAGTAGTTTACCTAATGGCCTGAATATTATTTATTAAAATCGTATAAAAGAAGTGGTTATATGATAAAATTAAATACTGCATGTTTTATTTAAAAGTAGTTTATTGTATTCATTATTACAACACATAAAATAAAATTAATTAGAGGGCAGTATTACTTACGCAAAACTGACATTTATTTATAAAAGATGTATTGAACAATTTTGTGTATATACTTAACTTAAATAATAATGTTTTGAATTGAGGATAGTTTTTTAAATACCGCAAAACGCCATAAATAAGAGGCTCGGGCCGATGGCCGAAGACAGCCGTTACTGTATAGCTTGTTAAAATACAGATACCAATGACAGGCTAACGTTTCAAAGTTAGGGCCAGCGTGATATCAATAATGTAGACATATGTCGTTGGCCGAAGCAAACGCTGCTAAATGGTCTCCGATTTTCCGATAAACACTCTAGAGGATTAATTTAATTCTGAATATCAAACTTAACCCTGTTTTGTTGTAATTTAAGAGAATTCGCTGTTGGGGAGATCTGCAGACATACGAGGAATCTGACCACGCGTCCTCGGTGCCTACATAGGAAGAATTAAACGGAAACGGTTCGTAATTGCAGGGAAATGAAGACCATATTTGTAAAAAAAATAATTAACTCTTAAAAAATTAAAAAAGTTATTTCGAAAAATGAATAATTTTCTCAATTGGTATGGGGTTTTTTCATAAACAAAAATGGGCATTATACAGTTTTTTTATTTATAGAACTCTAAACGATAAATATTATATGTATTTTAATGTGATTTCCTTGTTGAAGATATTGTTATAACACCGTTGGATTCAATTGTTAGAATGCATACTTATGTTTTGGGTGCCCAGGGTTCGAGACCTGGCAGACCAAGTTATTATTTGTGAAAATGTACATCCTAGATTAAATAGGATAGTTTCTGTATGATTATTCACGCATCAATTGACGTAAAAGATGTCTAATAACAAAGTTATGTTTTTGGTATTCAGCTAGCATTGGAAACACATGATGTCTTGCAGAGTTTTCCCATAAATGAGCACCTTCCAACACCACTCCTAGAGCCGGCAAGTGACCTATAATAGACATTATTTCGGCTCGTGGATGCCATTGAATCATCCATAGTTGAGATAATTATTTAACGTTTAAAAATAGAAATAAAAATTATGTATAAGTTGAAAGAATCATATAATGAAAGATTGCTTATTAAACCACTATAATAGGTGAAAACACTTTTCAAATAAAACTTACGTAAAGGTAAATGCCCGGAAACATTGTGTAAAATAAACAAGTGTATTTTAAATTGATTAGTTTTAGAGCAACTGAGGTATCCGTTTTAATGTATGATATTACACACTGTCGCACTACGAGGAGCAAGCACTATCAAATAAAAAGGTCATTTTTTCTCAAGTATTATTTTTGAAACTTATGTGATAATTTAGTTTGATTTAAAAAAAATATGCAAAAGGAAGGATTTTTTAAATTGCCAATTGTTTGGAAAATATTGTTACAATGCTGATTTGGTAGAGTATAGGTTGAACTGGGAGTTTGAATTCAAACACATTTTGTTGTTAACACAATAATGAGTAACGAAGATGCAGTATTCAAACTGGGGGAAGACGTGGTCCCAACCCCAAACTCCGCAGCTCCCATCAGCCACGGGAGATTTGCTGACTCCAAGGTCTACTGCAAGCCGCCTGTTGAACGGCCGATGAAGGCGGGGATCGAAAGACTCTCCTTCAAGACGCGGAATATGATGTGGGAGGACAATCGATCAGCACGCAGACGTGGAAATATTGTGCCCGTTAAATCACTTGGTGGAAGTATTTTCAAATGGCGTCCCCTCTCATATCGTATGAACATAGGATTAAACAATGTGAGGCGTTTCTTTATACTGTAGAGAAATTACCTGTTCAGGCCTTGGTGCTCCATGCAAGCGATCGTGACGCATTACGCAGGCTTGAAAGAAAAAATTACTAATTATTGCTCGATCGGGTAGCAGGACCATGGCGTTAGCACCGAATACAACGTAGGTCTTGCTTTTGAGGTAGCGCCTGTAATCTACGTAGAGCCCTGTGTAATGTCTCCATTTAGGCGAGCATACCAGTTAGATGCACGAGCCTTTATTGATAACGTTGAGTCGAGTGCTGTGCAGAGTAAATAGTTTATTTTTGAGTACAAAGCACCACGGTAGACGTTAAACTCAGCCATTTTAAGGATGCCTTGCGGGAGTGCACATTATTGTGATAAACTCTCTCTCGCTAACACATATAGTCGTAAAAACCAAGGTGATCATTAACGATTCCAAAGGGCCACACACTTTGCCCTGTGCCAGGTGCATTGGTTGTCGCCAAAGCTATATGTGATAATAAATAGAACCAGGATGCATGGACAATTTGGAAAAAAAAAAAAGAAACTTGGACTTTAAACAAATCAAAATGGTCGTCTTATTCAAAAACTCAAAGAGAGGAAATATGCCGTTGATGCCCGTGTGAAACCTTTTGGAAAGGAGTTGGGCTCACCGAGCTGAAACAATTTCAAGCAAACCTCACCGAATACTAAATCAACAGTGTTTAGGGGAGCCGTAGGGTGGAGACATTCCTAATATGAAGTGCCTACTCCTCCCAATCATATTATTTAAAGCTACATGAATTTGTATTACACGACGGACAAGCAAAACAATTTTGATGTCATAACATCCTTGAGAGCCGCATTGATGTGTGGGGTACGTTTGTCCGTGAGTGCCGTGTACCGTTCAACGCAAAGAGAAAGGAGCACAAATGTGCATCCGCGAGAAAAAGTGCTAACGCTAAAGTGCGGTTTGTAGCGAGGTCGATGGCTGTGTTTGTAAAGACTAGCGAATGTGGTTCACAAATAGGACAAGCTTTGATAACAAAAAACGTCCTGTTTTTTGCAGTGGTCAGATGGGGAACAGATAGTCTGTGTGAATGTCAAAAAGTTTTCAAGTATGCAGCAATTTTGTCATTTTGGAAAAATCAAATTATTCCATATAGGTTTGATGAGACTTTACGTAGAGTATGCGATTCATACGTCCTTTGGTCATTCTGGTTTATAATAAAAAGGCCACTTCAAAACTGCACTGGAAATGAGGAATTTCATGTTTGTATTCTATATTTTGAATGCAGACAAGAAACGCTTTTCCAAGGTGCGGGCCGGCATGTACTAGCACGAACCTAACCTTCGTGTCGTGCAAATGGTGATTGTAAAGGCTTGTTTCATATAGAAGCAAATGACTATCATTTCAAACCGACTGTGGGGGCGAAAGGACTCGCATATTCAGGGGTGATATAACAATGG
Source organism: Timema cristinae (assembly GCA_039000515.1). NCBI lineage: Eukaryota > Metazoa > Arthropoda > Insecta > Phasmatodea > Timematidae > Timema > Timema cristinae. Next base: position 36,363 of record JBCFYV010000151.1, on the reverse strand, counting down.
CCGCCAATTTTTTGGATTTATAAACAAATTAAAGCTTCAAAATTTAAGGCATATCACCCTCCCTCGCCATAACGCAAGATCCTATGAATTGAAATTTAATTTGAAAAGTATATGATGGAGGTTAAAAAATGGACTTCAGAACTTATAATGAACGGTGAAAAAATCATGTCCATGAGCGTAAGTACGGTCCACTCCACTTTATTGACTCACTGAACTTTCTCCCGATGTTCGTAGTCAAAAATTTCCCTAAATTTTCAGCTTGGACGAGTATCTTTGGCCAAGGGACATTTCGCCAATTTTTTTCAAAAAAAAAAAAACGTGGTGTAAAGGGGTCCCTTGCCGCCAAAGTAGGATCTACGGCATCAGGCGAGATTGTCAGTTGGGGGTAAGGAGCACTTTGGAGAAGAGGTATGACACGCTTGTGTCAAAAAAAATTATTCTATGATTTTAAACGAGAGTTGGAACTGTATTGTGTTGAAAGATGTAAAGATCCTACGGAAGGCCTGCTCTTGAAGTTTAGAGAGATCTCATGTAGAAAAGCAAAAGGTGGAACCCTTTCAAAGAGGCGTATACAATAGAAGGAGTCGACCATTTGGTTTTAACCGGCCGAAGGTCATCTTAGGAGAATACTAAGCGGTATTATCCCTAACGTGCTATTTGTGCGCAGACCAACAGTCGCACTCAACTATACAATGGCTCTGCTGGGAAGGCCGTTCAGCGTGTACTCATGTTTCTACATGCGGTAACGGCCGTGAGGAAAATGTATTAGATGCGACGTGTATACGGCGTTGTTAAGCTGAGTTACCCCAACCGTCATTACCAGTCATGGGGGCTGTGTATTGGCTCTGGTGTACCTTCTCTGTTACCCCGATAGGACCCGACACCTTAGGGCAGTTAAAAAAAAGACCTCACGAGACCATGTGATGACGCGATATAATACGACCATGTTTGTTTGGAAAAAATTTAAAATCACCGGCTAAATGGTCGTAGGGATTGTGAGTGTAAAGTTTAATGCGATGAAACGCACGAGACAAGGACTTGCAGAAAATGTGATACTCCGGCACGAGGTTGTATTACCAAAGGAGCCCCTCTCAGGGTGCCCTAAGGATGCATTCTTTTGTGCGGGCGTAACAAATTGTATCAAGCTCTTCACTAAACAGTCCTTCTTGTGAAAGAAGATCAGGTGGATTACTTGGATGTGTGATCGAGTTTGTATCCAAACGTTTGCAAGTAAAAAAACCCAGACGGCCCACCCCAAAATTCACGATGGAAGCCAAATTGTCCTTCTATAGAGTCAAATAGAAGGGTCATAGCCAATAGTTACAGTGTGACGCCTCCGCGAGATTTATTCCTGCCCTATGTTGAGCCGACACGGATGCACGACAAACTTAATTGTTTCATACTTGGAAGGAAATAGCGGGGAGAGAAAAAACCAAGGCGCGAGGCAGCACAACACGACAAAAAAATATTGCAGGGTTGACAGGCTTCTGGGTGGGATTGACGTAGATCCGGAAGCTGTTGAGAAACAGGCCTACACGTCGTTGAAGCAGTACACGAAGTGTTGGAGTACAAAGTATCTGTTTACAACCGTCAGACCCATTCTGCGGATTGTTTCACTGGTACATTGAAATACTTTTTTTAGAGAATTAAACAATACAAGAAGCCAGCGGATGTGGCGGAGAGTTGTGTGTACCTGCATAAGAGGAAAAGATAGCTTATATTCGAAATTATGATGAAAGGGTGAAGGGGGTATAAACTCGATTTTAGTGCTCTGGATTTGTAAAAAACACTGGGTCCCCACTTTGGCTAAACTTTTTTTAAAATTCACCTAGTGTGTTGAACAGTTTGGCAAAGATCCCCGATTTACCACACGTATGCCGTTGTCCCACCGCATATCAAGGATCCACAAGTACCTGACGATCCGTATCACCGTGGACACAGCGTCAATGATTTAAATGAGAATGGTTATGTTCCTCCAATATACAAGTGATCGCGGACGCGTTGTGGCCCCTAACCCTAAACACGAGTTGTTTGCGGTTGCGTGCTACACGACTGCTATGGCTAGGTTTGCACCTATTACAGCATCCTTGAACAATTGGGTGACCACCACGAATAATATCAAGATATAGGATAGCAGTTTCTATGGGTACGAACGCCCGCGGATGGTAGTCCACCGACCTAGGAGGACTTTTTTGTAACCATCAACTAATGTAACTTCAGAATTACGGTCAAGGAAGACATTAGCGCCTTGTATCAGGTGGTCCCAATAATTACAGCTTACCGAGATGGTTGTGGTTGCGGGATCCTGCAATATAACAAAAACGGTGTGCAAGGTTCGCGTGATCACCAAGAAACTATGGCAAACACCGGAACGTGTTAATATAAAGCCTTGAAAAGCTATGGTCCACGAACAGCGCGAAATAGACATACGAGATACCGGCACAAAATTGTGAAGAAAAGGCTTTTCGAGTTGTGGTTGTTTTTTTCACAGACTAAAGTCTTACCGGCCCATTACGACCAAACTCGGGCTAACCGTATTTTAATACGTTGCCGTTTGGGTAATCCATTAGTCCTTGTAAACGCACGTCGCCAAGGAATAAACGGTGCTTATTTAGACGGACTGAATAAACAATCTTGTTTTTTCTTTCACTCTATAACATTCCACTAACATAGTAGACAATTTTTTCAAATAATTTAGATTTAATTTTTCATAATTTTTTATTGCATGAAAACAACATATTTTTTTTAAAAATATTTTATGATGCACCATGGATACCTTTTTATATTTTTTTATTTGCCATGTACAATCCTTCGCCAAACTGATTTTTTCTAGTCAAAATTATGTTTTTTGTGTATATATTTTAATTCTAGTCAACTACTGTTTCTATTAATATTATTTTTTTAAATCTATTCAAATAAATAAATTTGTTTGTAAAAAATATATATATTTAATTTTTCTATTTAAATTAAAACGTTTATATCATATTTAGTACCGATGAGGCCCACTATTCCCCCCTATAATGTGAATATTCACAATAACTTTTTCACTGTATGTAAAAAAATATTGCAAACAAAACCCATTAGTCTATACAATAATTATCATATATATATATGTATATATATATATATATATATATATATATATATATAAATATTGTCAGATATTCACAGTATAGATTCGACACTGTTGGTATATACATTTCTTGACCGAAATAAATATTAAAAAATTGTTTATGTATGGTGTTTTTAAACGTCTACAACCGCACCGTCCCTATATTCCTATAAATACAAGCTCATAAAGGCTTATAAAGCTCAACCTCAAACATTATGGACAATTGAAACTCCATTTTCACCATCATAAAGCGACCTTTCCCGGATTGTGGAAAATGCACATTTTGTAGCACAGACTTATAAGTTCACCTGGACGACAATGTTTGTGACGTTAAATTTGATAAAATCACATGGTATTATCTTTATGGGCAACCGTTGGTTTGAAACAAGACGGAGGGACAAGTCCCGCACGGTCATATTCTTGTAAGGGTTTGTCGGAAATGGATGACAACTGTAACGATCTCCACAACTGATTATCCTGGACGACCTGATTGCCATGAAGCCAACTAAGTGTCGTGGTGAGGGGGGTTAGCGATCTTTTCACCAAAGATGCCTACCATCAAATAATTAGCGTCATGTGTCTTACACAATAATAGAATATCCCACGGGGCAAGGCAAATAGAGACATTTCCTTAAACGCCCATTATATCGTGCTTTAAAATCCCAGGGATAAATCTCATATACAACACTTTGCACGACAATTCTGTCCCTGATAATTCCCGTGTTTTACAAGAGGGCTTACAATGATAGGTAAGGTACGTCCTCACGTCAGATATATTATTAGATTTCAAAACAAGGTACACCAGAATGGTTTCAGATATAGAACCCGCACCGAGATGCCGGTTGCTTGTTGTGTACCTACCTACGCAAAAGCTATAAAAACTCCGACACTTCCGCTTACAGATCATTTCATCACCATTTAGTCCCAATGTGTTGAATGCAGGTGCCCTCTAGCTACGTGGCGATGTTATCAACATGAACCGCACATCAACGGTTATCACTTGCTGAAAACGGCCGACAAGTAACTTGTTGACTCTGTTTGCGTGAGTGTGCCTAACAACAATGTATTAAAAGGGTCTGATGCGTTGGTAAAATGTGCAGAAGACAAAGTTACTTGCTCACAAGCAAGGTGTTGCGCAAGCTGGGTATCAACGAAAAGAGTGCTGGAAGAAGAGACGACTACACGTTCAGAAGGTAGGAAGACGTTTTCTTTTTCTTTGCCCTTACTTTAGCCTCCGTTAATCAGCGGTGGTTTCTCGGTGTCCTTATTTAACAATAAATAATAGGAACACATCAAAAGATATACTTTGAGTACCCAGAAACATACACTGTCTTGAGAAATACCACCAAACAAGTGGTATCGGCCGACAAAATCTAGAGTAGTCTTCGAGCTGGACAGAGAAATGAATAAAAATGTCTTCGCTTCAAAAATTGACGGACAGTCTAATTGGACTTTATACCAACGAGGTTCTATAGTGCTATCTCAATTATAGTCAAACACCCTCGAAAACCGATCTGTAAAATACCACCACCATTGAAACCACCCCTGAATGTGTCTGTATCCTATTATCTCCTCATCCGCTGCAGTACTTAAATACTACCAGTACAGGCACGTAAAAAAAAAGTCTGAAATGTGTTACTAGAACCATATAATTTCCAGATGGCGGGGGCATCTCTTGGGACTTTAAACGGACAAGTGAGAATTCAATATACGCCTTCTCCGTATCCCAATATTGTGGATTAGATCAACGACTGGTCTGAGCAAGAAGACAAAGCGAACCGTCGGGACAGCGAGTATTTTCTCACGGGCGCTCTCAAAAAATAAAACGTTTCCAAAAGAATTTTAGTTGTAAAGTCCGAAACATTTGCGACCGATTAGAGATCCGGAAACGCCCGTAGCACAACCAATTACACCTCTGCAAAGCCCTAAGAAAAAGACGAAACTGAAGTGGTGATGCAAACAAGGGGGCGCCGTTCCGAGTGTTAATTGCCTCGTTATGGGCCGACATCTACTACGACCCTTTCTCAATCTGCCAGGTGTGGAGTCAAACATTGACGATACACTGGTAGCCGAATTCTTAACGATATACGAAGTATCGAGAAAAGTTAAACTACACCAAGTGTGTACATACACAGGCATCCATCACAGTTTAACAATATGGCATGTGAGAGGACGCTATTCAATCATGAGCGGGTCGTCGTTGAGGAGACCATTTTCGTACATTTTCAAACAAGAGTAGGCCCCATAAACCTCTAAGTTTAAACAGACGGAAACAAGAGGACAGGAGTTCACGACACGTCTAGTGTTCCCCTAAATTTCTCAAGCATAAGGGTGCATTTAATTAACACCACATCATAATCCAGATTTTGAAGGCAAGCATCGAAGACGGTTCAATAGAACTAAGAAAGGACGCAGGTGGGTGACTGCTACTTTAACCAAAAATACACCTAAAAGATTGGACGTCCCTCCAAGATCTAAGTCAAGGCTTACAATTGTGGCCAACATGTCCAGTGATCAAGATAGGCGCCTAACCAACGTTTTTTTCAGAAACTTAATGTGCTTCAAGTCAGAAATAATCTGTATCGGAGAAAAAATCGTCCAAACTCGAACCGAAATAAAAGCCTTTGTAGCTCACGCCGGGACGTATTAGCAAATCCAAAAAATGCATTTGAAAAGGGCTACTTAAGGCTATTTGTGTAGGAAGAGATTTCAAGTCAGCCATTGTGCCCCTGTATGCGACAAAACATAATAGTCTACAGACTCACCGATCTTGACGGCAAAGAATTAGAGGGAGACGATTTACAGCCTGAATTGCAGCGTCGTACGGCCATCTGTAAATCTTTTAAGTTAGATACAAATACATTCGTGTCAAGGGTAAAGGCACCAGAAAGAAGGTGATACATTGCATTGGAAAGTTTACCACCGCCAAGTTTACTCTGGACTTTCCTGAGTCAGCCTTACGTCAGCGCCACTACCATGAAGGACCATTTATACATCACTTTCCGCGAGCGACAGAGCTCTATGGATAATTCCCGTAAAATACGCTCACGAATTTCGCCACGCAACTTACTACGCGTCTTACGACTCGAGGGCATGTGGAAAGTCGCTCTCTGGCGTGAATATTCATAACGCTTGTTCTTTCAACCACCGTACCCGAAAGAGTCAGAAATATTTAGTAAGGAGTACAACATGTTGACGCTAACGGCGTGAAACGACATATCAATGATCCTATCCCTTGTGTTCGTAACAAATGCACACCAAGAATTGATCAAAGCTCTAAATACAAAGATACGTTTCAAGGAATACCGGAGTTGTTATATCAAGTAACACAAGCCTCACCAATAAAGTGGAAGTTATTTCTACACATATGATACAGCTGCTGAGTCTATCAACCCCAACTAAGTCTACAGCTCGGTTGTTTCGATCCTCAGACAATACTGATCAAAGGTAACATGAGTCTCCGTACGCTGACAATATTCTACTATGAGCCTGCCTTAGCAATAGTACATCCCTACTACGATACGTCGCACCGGCAAACCTGTGGTGACATTGTGGCACCACTAATACGTATCGTTGGTATCCAAAACACCGTATACTATCTCTAAACGGCATACATACGACTGTTAGCTAATGACCCGTTGCACTACTTGCTGTGCTTAGAAGGGAAAATTTGAAAGCTTGGAAATCAATACAAGAACCGCCACGAGTGAACCTTACCATTTCGAGTTTGGAAAGTGTGCGTGAAACTTTCATTTTCCGACGCTGCTGCAACATGAAACTGTCTTCTACCAAAGATACTACTTCCAACCAGGCTGGACAGGAAATAACTTCGAATCTAGCACGGTGTTACCCTATCATCGTGAGGGCAAGGAAAGGAATTTTTTTCAACGGGCCGTTTTCAAAAGCATATGTACCGTTGCCTGTAAGCAGCGGCGCTAAGAGCCACCGGAAAACAAGCGCTTCATACGTGTATCGACGTGCTCCTCCGACGTAAACAAGACACAACGACGGTCCCTTATCAAAGAGGCCCTACAAGCAACTGTGTCGGTAAGTGCTAGAACAAACCGAAACGGAAGGCTGAACATAAGATCAGCACGCTGATGACAAGCACTAGTGCAATAAGGAGGGCGTCGTAAGAAGGCAACCGACGTCATTCTAAGTCGTCAGCCGACGTAAAAAGATCAATAAGAGAATCTAAAGATATTTTCAGATTAAAATGTAATTTCTAGCACCCCCAGTCTGCCGTGTGGCCAGCAGTGAACTCTGCGATCCCTTTATCTGTGCACCCAAACAAACAGTATGAAAGTGGGCAAAGCACCCTACAAACCTGTCTCTATCCCTCACCGATGATTCACGCCATGCGTGAAAATTTACCGTTTACATGGACAAGGCGAGTTTCTATTTAGATCTCCCGTGACTATGCACTATCTCAGGGTGGCCAGTCATGAAACACTGATGGTGCGCTTTCCAACCGAGGTTGATCAATCGCTTCGAACTCCCGTCACACTGGAATGTATTCGAGCTATTCACGGCAGGTGGACGTGTTTTTAAAACGCAAAAACAAGTCTCACCGCCCAGCAACAAGTGTTCCTATAGAGCGTCATGAGACGACTGCTCAATTACACAACAGTGAAGCCAAAAGAAACGCATTCGACTTTGGTCTGTGATTCACCAGAGATTCCTGGATACAATTGTATGAGGGCAAACGCCAACAACAAGAGATTTGAGGCCCGTCTCGCAGTCTCACCACAAAAGTAAGAATGGGTGGATCTTTGGTGTTATTCTGCACGGTGACTGATGTTTAAAACTCAAAGATAAATAGCCTTGTATTGTACGGCACCGCGAACTCAGACTCTTGATGGTCCATTCTAGAGACGGTTTAGTCTTATGGAGGTCCTGAACTCCCTCACTTATAATGTTCACATCGCCGAAGCCGGTCTTCTAGTGCTACTACGGTGGTCCAAAGTAGCACCTCTATAACTGTTTGGCAAATCAGGCCCAAACATTAAACGTCAGTCCCGCAAAGTATCACCATCACCCGTGTGGAAGTAAAAACACTCACTATCCCTTATGGGTGTGCAAGGGACATCGCTGGACAACGTATTTACCGGATCAGTTACCCAAACGGTTGCAACCGTGGGATTTGGTGTCAATGCGGCGTCAACGGAGACGCCACCAAGAACCCGTCAAGTTAAACCCACGGGCATGAAATAATTCTCGCTGTACGTGGACGGGGAACACAGTACACTTTCGAATCAGTTACAGCCCGATTTTTCAAACTGATAGTATGTTCTGTTTCCTACCACACGCTGTTTACTGAACGGGTATCCATTTCATGAACGAGGGTAGTGACATCACACGAGAAGATTTCCCACAAGGATATCATTTCCCCCCCCTCCAAATGCTTATCGCGATCTCACACCAAATCTGAACCACCCACATGACATCAGCTATCGGAATTTGACGCGACAAACGGTTCTCTGATCAAAATGAAGTGACATCAACACCCCGGGCTCTCAACCAAAACCGTCAACTGTATCGAGTACGGAGAGTTTGCAACATCATCCACCATTGACAAGGACAGAAACGTCGATGACCTATTATTGGAAGATAATTATAAACGGCTTCCATGCCTTACCCCTCATTTAAGCTATGGACGGTCCATTGTGGGATTTCCTTTCATAGCTTCTATCGATGACAACAAAGAGTTTAAAGTCAAGGAACTGAGTATTTTATCATGTATGGCGCACATTACTTCAAACATTGGGTGTTTAAAACACCTCCATACGCTATCGAAGAAACTTTCCACCCTATGCCATAAATAAAGCCGCTATATATTCAACAATCTGCACGTTATCACCTGGATAGCGGTGATGGTGGATTACAGTCTTCTCAATATCCCTCATCTCCCGTTACACAACCGCCCCCCCCCGGTTTGCAGAAACCTTCTAGCGTCAAGTAGTCAGAAATAAAAAGTTTTTGCAAAAACAGTCTACAAGACCCGTCCAAGATCTGTACGACAGAGGTTGTTCTTCACGTTGAAAACACTTAAGTTGTGCGCACAATTTGCATGGCACATATGTTTCTGTTATGGAAATCTGCTCATGTACTCAAACGTTCTGGGGACATCGAGATTGATGATTTGAAGATGGACACTCACAGCCATAAGATGTGGTCTGAAAACAAACCCGTGGTTCCATCCTGAACGAGTACTGGTGTTTTCCCATGCTGATCAACTACCCCAAGAATATCTCGAGCCTGTCGCTCTAGTCATCAACAAACACCGTCTACACCCCAGGGCCGGACGCATTGGTCGGCCAATCTAACGACAGAGCGTGCGTGGGTGGAATACTTTGACAGTTATGGTTTTCGATCGCGTATTAAGTCACTATCTGGCATTTATACGCAGAAAAATTTCGCACTATCCCCATATGCAATCAACTTCTTCAAGCATCGCATGCAGACGTTATCGGCCATTACTGGTCTACCTGTACCTTCTCTATAGCGCACCCAGACCATTCCGTTGAAAACATTCCAAAACTAGTCCCATCTACCAATCATACAGACAATGACGCTGGAAGGTGGAGAGTATATTATAAATTGTTTTTTTCAAGACTGTAAGGGCATGTCGCCCTTCAAGGGGCCCGTTTACCCAAGGCGGCGTGCAACTAAAAAAAGGGGCGTCCCGGTGGTGTGCCGGCCATAAAAAAAACCCCCAACATCATGGAAGGTCAAGACGTTTTCGACAGCAAAGCAAAGCCGGTGAAACCACTCGGCATCACCAAGTATTTTCAACACATTGAATCCCGCTGGATGGAGTCGACGCCAAACGGGTCATCGCGCCGATAAGTGTCCAAGAAACAAACTTTACGCCCTAATGTCCAGCTTAGAGAAAATGGCGGTGTGGAACTGTCACCGTGTTTAAACCGTACAGATGGCAAGGCCTGGTAGTTTACAAGACTGTCATATACAAAGATTTTCAGCAACTCACAACCTCCTTCCAGAAGATTAGTCCTGCTAATCATAAATCTCTCTTGTGAGAACTCCAAGTGCGGTGACCGGAAGTGTCGTCATCAACCTGAGAAAACCAAGACGCCGACTGCAAACGGTCGCCTATCTTGCACTAGCTGGGCGCGTCATTGTGATTGTGGGACACTCGATCGACGTTCGCCGTCGACCGAGGGCGAGACATGTGGTTTTTTTGTACAACACGGCGCACGCTATTGCAACAATTTGATCGACACACTCGTTGTGTATGAATGCTACACGCAACCAGAATCAGCGGATGTCTCGACCTAGAACAACCTACGGTGGAAAACGCACATCAAAAACCTGTGATCTTATCAGTGCTACCTACATAACACGTCATGTCATCGGTTTGGACTATTAAATGCTAGGATAGTACCTAAAAAACAATTTTATAAACATATAAAAGACACTGTAGAAAAATGGTAATGAACGAATATATGCGTCATACTGTAAAAATGATAATAGAGTGTTAGTTTTAATAAATTATTGTATATATGAAATATCTGTGTTTTTATTTACTGCTGCCCCCCACCCTTACTAGTCCAAACTTTTCTTGTCGCCCGTCAGGGAAAAATCCTATTGCCTGGTAAATTGACATCAAATACTATTCTTGCTTGTAGGGCTGACAATGGTGCCAAGGAAAACCCGGGTTGCAGAGTGTCACGATCTATTCTTGTCCTGCCTGGTCGCCCACAGACTGGCGCCGGGGTTTTGCGACATAACACGATATGATTACGTCTTTGGGGAAAAACCCCAAAGGGTTTGCCCTAGGTCACGATCTATTCTTGTCTCGACTTGTCTGCCCGCCAACCTGGCCCGGGGAAAAAAACCCGTTGCCCATGTCAATGAACCTCCATATCTAAGCTGATCTCAACTCGTCTTGTTGGGCCGACATACGGGCGCCGGGTTTGCGACATAACACGCGATTATTACGTCTTTGGGGAAAACCCACAGTTTTCGAGGTCAGATCTATTCTTGTCCTGACTTGCCCGACCTGCCATACTGGCACCAAGGGTTGGAGGAATGAAATGCGGGGGAAACATTTATCACACATGTAATAAAAAAATATTTTGTTATATATTTTTTAAAATTGTAAAAAATTAAATTTAAAATTGTGTCCCAATATTATTATCCTCTGATCTTGTTAAAAATAACAACAATAGGGTTTAAAATCAAAGATGTATAAGGACTCGGGTTTTTGTTGGGCGGGCCAAACCCCCAGTATCTAGGAAAAAATTTAAAAATTAAAAGAAAAAAAGAAAAATGTTGCCCCCGGTTAATTCAAAACATTGGCACTACGACTCTCAATACTCGAGACCCCTTGGGGGAAAATTAAAAAACTAAACAAGAACAATTCAGATAAAATGGTTTGTTTTGGGAAAAAAAAATTAATTTAGACAATAAAAAATAAATGCATAAAATAACAAAATTTTTGGGACTTTTTTTTGGATTTATTATTGTTGTCCCCTTTAAACCCCATCCCAAGCCTACCTAAGTAATTTTCCCGGGTGAATATAAATCTAAGTTAACAAAAAAAAAGAACAATTTTTGTTTGAGGAAAAAAACAAAATAAAAAAAAATATAATAATAAAAAATTTAATAATTAGACATAAAAAAGAAATTTCTAATTAAATTTTCCCACGGTAAGGGCTCCCCTTTTTGAAAATTAAAAAGAATTCTGATTTTATAGGGGAAACAAAAAAAAAAAAGTAATTTATAGTTGAAAGTTGGCTTTTGGGCCCCACCAGGAATTAGTCCATTTTTGAACCAACTTCCCGAGATTTGTTTTCACTTTAGTAAATTTTGAAAATTTTACGCAATTTGAAACGAAATTAAACCATCTATTTTCTTTTTACACACACTTAGCTTTCCATTTCACCACGTGTACTTTAATTCACCACCTTTAATTCATTTTTAAAAAAAATTGTAAAATTTGGGGGGCTCCACAGATTTGGGGTTTTCCCTGTTAAAAAAACCCCCAGAAAAGAAACCTCCTCTCTTTTTAAAAAATCTTTCCCAAAACCCAAAAAATTTAAAAAAGGGTTTTATTCTTTCCCTTTCCCAATCCAAAAGAAAAACAAATATATATGTAAAACCAAAAGATAAATATTGGGTATGGACTAGGGAAAATAAAAAAAAAAAAGCGGTTTAAAAAATAAATATTGAACTGGGATTTTAAAGAAAAGGGGAACAGGTTTTTTTTTTTTCTTAAAGAATTAAATGTTTTAAATTCCATCTGCCCGAATTGAAAAACGCCTTGTTTTGAGTTATTTACATCAAGCTTCTTTTTTTTCTTTTAGGAACAGCTCCGTTACCCCCACTTGTTTGATAGAACTGCGCATGCGTTGAAAAACAAACATGGCTGACGTTCATTATAAAAAAAGTCAACAGACTTTTTAAAAGGGATAAATTTAAAATATTTAAAAAAAGGGAAGTGTTCTTTTTCTAATAATAAAAATTCCTTTTTTAGTTTATTTAAAACAATGTTTTTTAAGTTGTTTCTTCCCGTCCTTTTTTTTTTATTTAATAGATGTAAATAGTATCAATATCAGGCCAGCAACCAGCGTGGGGGCCTAACTTCAAAGTGCTTAAATCCACCGAAAATAAATTGAAAAATTTTTCAAAAAAAAAGTAGAAAACATATGAAATAAAAGGGTGGGGGGCAAATAATGTCACACACCTACCACGAACGTTCGTCAGGAAGGTTCGTGCCGGACAGAACCTTGTGCGGGGGAAACACCCCCGACACCCTGGCGCGAGTTCGTGCCGGACAGAGCCTTGTGATGGAGGAAACCCTCTACAACCAAAGCTGGGGGGTTCGTGCCGAGGTCTCCCCCAAAATAAAAAAAACAGCGCCAATCGAGGAATAAAAACCCCAAACACCTCAACCTGCCAATTAATTAATTTAATTACAATAATTAATTAACAAAAATTAATAATCAAGAACCAACATGTCCAGGGTGGAGGTGAGGGACTGTAGGGAAAGGGGGAAAAAACGACACATTTCAAAGAGGTCAGGGGGGGGAGGAGGGATGGAATAGCGGTAAATCAAGGGTTGTGACGTATGTGATGAGGGGTCCAGAACACTCCAAACCATTTATCGTTACATGTATGTAACTAATACGATCTAGATTTGTCAAAGAGCTAATCTTATACAGCCCCACAGTCACCGATGGGTACCAAACATTCAATTTTATTGACTTTTGTGAGGTTTGGGGCGGCCCCTAAGTAAAATTTTAAAAATCACTGTGACGTTTCCATCTGAAAGAGAGGGGCCCCCTGAGTGTGTATTATTAGAGCTGTGTCAATGTTCCCCTATTCCCTTCTTATTTGTCTTGTCGAGACCCCAAAGTGGCGCCGGGTTGTTCACAAGTTTGCGACAGCGGGGGGGATGACGTCACCGGGAAACCCTTGCAGGTGAGAGTTCCCGAACATAAAAAAATTCAAGGTCTTCTCGAGTTGTCTTGTCGACCCGCCACAGCGCCGGGTAGAGTCATCAGGGTTGTGAAAGAGCGATGACGTCTTTTGGTAAAACCCATTGCAAATGAGGGTTGCAAAAACATTCAAGGGCGTGACATTCTTGCCTACCTGTCTTGTCAACGCGCCAGACTGGCCCCAAAAGTCATCAGGAAAACACTTTTTCAAAATAGAAAGGAGGGGTGAAAGAGTTGCCGGGGGTCAATGACATCGTGTAGTAGCTCACTGTTTCAAGGTCACGTTTTCTATTCCTGTCTATAATTGTCTTGTCGAGCTGCCAAACTGGCGCCGGGGGGGTATGAGTCACCGGGGAAAAACCCCGGGGGGGGAGTGTTGCGACACACACCAAATGATTACGCCCACCCGGGGAAAAAAAAGAATGTTTAAAGGTAAAAGATCTTTTTCCTGTCTCTACTTGTCTTGTCGAGCCGAAAAAATGGTCCCCATTTATGATTACCAGGGAAAACCCAGGGGGGAGTGTTTCGACATCACACGCAATGTTTACGTCACCGGGAAAAAAGGCTATTTCAAGGTTACGATCCATTCCTGTCTCTACTTGTCTTGTTGAGCCACCAAACTTGCGCCAGGATGAGTCACCAAGGAAAACCAGGGTGGGGAGGGAGGGGAGAGTGTTGCGAAATCACACGCAATGATTACGTCACCGGGAAAATACTGTTTAAAAGGTCAGCATCTATTCCTGTCTCAAACTTGTCTTGTCGAGCAACCAAACTGGCGCCAGGTATGAGTTACCGGGGAAAACCCAGGGGGGGAGTGTTGTGACATCACACGAAAATGATTACGTCACACAACTTGGGTCAAAGTTAAAATTTGGGGGCCATACGTCCCGCCAACTACTTAGATATTACATATACAATTGATTTTAGAATATTCATTTCATTAATTATAGTACGTAGATTGTTTGTTTTATATTTAAATAAATTTAAAATCAGAATTTAAAACATCATGAACGCTGAAATTTCAATGTTTTGCTTAAAGCAAGAATGAAAATAAATAACTTAATTTAATGTTTAAAATGTAGGTTTTTGTAATAAAAACTCTCTCTAGTGAAATAATAAAGAAAATTTAAAAAATCTTCGGGGTGTCCTCTGGGAACATTGAAACTGGGCAAGGAACTATTGTATCAGGCTGTACTCTGGAAGCTCCTTCCCCTTTCTACACTCACTGACCAGAAAGCTGCGGATAAACCACGACTCCTCCAGGGTTTGTGGCTAGTAAGGTGAGTCACCAGGTTTTCCGCTGCCAATGCGTGAAGGGAAAGAGGGGTTTTTTTCAATGGATATGCCGTGAGAGAGCATATGTATATATATGCATATAAAACATACATAGAAATCTCGGGGATTAACAATTTTACAAGTTAAAACCTAAACTTTTAATTGAGAAAAATAAAACTTGGTACCCTACCTACCGGACGTCATGGTACGTTATAACACTAATTCACATAAGGAATATTGGACAAAAAACCAAATAAAAAATATTATTCCTGCCCTTGGTGGCAAAAAAATTAAATAAAAAAAATTTAAAACAATCGGGAAAACAAAAAAAAAAATAAGTAAAAAAAAAACCCAGAAAAAAAAAAAATAACTGGGGTTTTGTACGGCCCAAAAGAATTCGCGATTTCTGACCCCAGTCAAAAGAAAGGATTTAAATTCACAAAAGTTTTGGTGTAGGCCGGGAAAAAATTCTCTGGGGGACCCAAGGTAGCCCTTTGGTTTTTTTTTTGGGAAAAACTCCAAAAATTTGGGGTGGGGGTTAAAAGCCTTTCCCCGGAAAAGGGCCACGATAGTTTCTTAAAAAGGGAAAAAACTTCCCCCGTCCCTTTCTTCCCCTGGGCCGCAAAATTTTTTTCGTCGGAAAAAATTAAAAAGTTACCACTTAAAACCATTTTTATTTCTGGAGCACAAATCCAAAAACCACCATTTTCCCTTTAAAACAATTTTAATGGTGCCCCCCCCTTTTTTTTCCTGGGCGTTTTTTTCCAAATTTTTTCCGGTACATTTTTAGCGGGCTTTAAAAAAGGCCCCTCCAGTAGCATAACATAAAAAAAATTTAAAAAAAAAAAACAGGTGAGGGGGGATATAAAAAAAAACTTGCAAAAAAAAAAAATAAATTTTAATCAAAACCGGGAAAAGACGCCCGGGAAATAAAATGGTTTAAAGAAGTTGAGAATCCAAAAACGGTAAATAAGGTAAAATTTGGGGTCAAAAAATTTGGGCCCAAAAACTTTTCCAAATTTTCGGGTTCGGGGGGGGAAAGTCCATCAAAACCTAAAAAAAACCTTTTGGGGGGTTTCCAAAAAAAAAAAATTTTAATTGTTTTTTCCAAAAAACCTTTTCCCCCTGTTCAAAAAAAAAGTTTTCTTAAAACGTTCGGGAAAAGGGGGAGGGGGGGCAAGGGGGGGGGGGGGGGGGGGGTTTTTTTTTTTTTTTCCCCCCCCACGGGCTTTTTTTTTTCCTTTTTTCCACGCAAGCCGCGGGGTTGGAGGGAAACCCGGCCCAAAAAAAGGGTAATTTAAAAAATTTCCCCTTTGTGGCCCTGCAACTCCCCCTGGGCTTCCTCTTCACTTTAAAAATTTAATGAGATTGTAAATCAATCCTCCAGGTAAGTATGCGTTCAGCTAGAGGTTTTATAAAAGGTTAAAATTTTAAAAAAAGGAAAGAAAAAAAATTTGGGGAAAATTTTGGACCGTGCAGGAACCCTTACAAAAAAGACATGAAAAAAAAAATATGAATAATAACTTTAAAAAAAAGTGTTTGAAATGTTTTTAATTTCCCTTTAAGTATTTCCGCGGGAAAACGGTAAATGCCCCCTGTAAAAACCCAAAAGGGCAAATTTAAACTCTACCAACAACAATTAATTTTACTGGGTAAAAATTTTTAATATTAAACCCCAGAGGCCAATGGAACTTTGTTACAAAAATTTTCCCTCTTAAACTTTTTTTGCAACTATTTGAACGTAGAAAAAAAAATTTTTTATGTTAAGAGCACCAAAATTTAAATTTTTTAAAAGTTAAATTAAAAAAAACCCCTTTGACAAGACCTTAACTCTAACTAATTTGTACAAATTTAAAAACATTAAAAGGGTTGGTTAAAAAACGGGTTTTAAAATTTGTCAAACACAAATGTTCGTTAAAAAAATCAAAAAGACCGTGACTTAAAAACAAATAATAACGTCACCTTTCTTTTAAATTTTAAAATAGGTGTAAAGAAAAACTTTTCCATTTGTTAAAAAATTCCCCAACGCACCTATAAAAAACAAAAATCTCCATAGTAGGGTTTTCTCACGGGAAAACCCATAAAAACAACTCTCCATGTAAAGTCTCCACACACCAATAGAAAAAAACCTCTCTTCTGTTTCCCCTTCTCAAAATTTCATTTCCCCTCTACTTTTTTACCTTTCTTCTCAAATCCCGCTGCCAAGTTATTTTACGTTTTGAATTTTTTTAGATACACTTCAACAAACTTTAAATTAAAATCTTTACTAATCGTACCCTCTTCCCCTTTTCAAAAACCCATCACTTCCCCACTTTACCATGTTATAGGGTTTATTCCAAAAAATTAAAATTTAAATTCCCTCAAAATTTCCCTTCTTTTTAAAATCCCCCCATGCCTTCAAGTCAATCCCGCAAACATTCCAAAAATTCTTTTTCCTTTCCCCCCCAAATTTTCCGCCCAAAAAATTTTTTTTCCATGACCATTTTCCAAATTAAAACCCTTACAAATAGGGAGTAAAAAAAGATTAAAAGGGACTTCCCCGCTTCACAATTTTTCCCTTTGGAACCACTCCGTCCCCCCAATCTCCATCTTTTAAAACAACTCCTTGTTTTTAAAACCTCAAAACATAAAAAAAAAACAAAAAATAAAAAAAAATGGAAAACAGCCAGCCATTTCCAATAACCCGAACCAAAATTTAAAAAAAATTTTTTGTCAGGGGGAGACAAACTAAAAAAAAAAACACTTTTTTGGACGTGAAAAAAAACCCGAAAAAATGGGGAAAATGGCAGTGGCAAAAAGAACAGCTTACACCTCTTTTAAACTAAAACAAAACAAAATTTTTAATTTAAATTTCCCGAAACCCAAAAATTTTATGTTGAAAAAAAAGTAACGTTTTTAGGGTGGGGAAAAGTTAAAAAACTGGGTTGGACTATGCAACTGAAAGTTATTTTGTTCATGTTTTTCAAATTTTATTAAAACATAGTTTACTTTTTATTTATGTAATTTAAAAAAATTTTTAACTGCCCTAAAACAATATTCAAAGTTATTCAATTGGGGAAAAATTAAAAAAAACGTGGTAAAAGTAATTATGGA
The DNA here is from genome assembly GCA_039000515.1 of Timema cristinae. Lineage (NCBI taxonomy): Eukaryota > Metazoa > Arthropoda > Insecta > Phasmatodea > Timematidae > Timema > Timema cristinae. The sequence continues at coordinate 18,420 of JBCFYV010000151.1, read as the reverse complement.
ATCAAAAGAATAAAACATGATAATGACAAAAAAAAGGAACCAAAATTTAAAAATTAAAAAATTTCTTCCCCTGGGGCCACATATCTTATAGGGGCTTTGGGTTTAAAAAAAGGGGGGGTTTCCCAAAGGTTTCGGGTTTTCCAAAAAGGGGGAGGAAAGGGGTATTGGTTTGAATAAAGGGTCCTGCAAGCTCAAATTTTAAAATTTTTTTTAAAAATCAAGGTTTTAAAATTTATAATTTTTAAAAAAAATGGAAAGCTGCTAATTTATAAAAAAATTAAATGATAAAATTTAAAATAATAAAAAAAAGTTTTTGTAAAGGGAAAAAAAATTTTTTTTGGCCCGTACTGTGCACGGGGCCCAAATGTTCTATAAAATTTTATAAATTTAAAAATAGATTTTTAATAAAAACTAAAAAATCGGTTATCATTCTAAACTTCATAACTAATTACTGGAGAGTTCTATTTAAACCCTTTAAAACCACTTTTTTTTTCCGCACATTAGAGTTAAAGGGCTAAAAGGATTTATAGATTGGGCCCATGTAGAAAAAATTAAGGGCCTGATAGTTAATAGTCAATCCCACCTAAAGCTAAAAGTAAAGTGGGGGGAAAAATCCGCCTATTAACTAGGGGCCCCGGGGTTTTCCGGAACCCCCGGCTTTGACAAAAAAATTTGTATCTTTGGGGGAATTTTTGGGCGGTTTCCCCCCCTTTAAACCTTTAAAAACCTTGGGTTAAAAATTTAACTGCGGGGGAAACTGGATGTTTTTGCCTGCCCTTAGTTTTTTTAAAACCCCTAGTTTAAAAAAGGTATATAAGCTAAAAACAGGTTTTAGCCGCCACCCGGGGTATTTGAAAAAATATAGGGGCATGAATAAAAAAAAAACTGCCCAAACCAGGCTGGAAGCATTGGGGGAAATTTTAAAAGTAAGGGTATTGGTTTCAATAAATTTTTTTAATTTTGATCGAAAAGAAAGGAGAGGGCACGGGGGTTTTGGGGTTTAAAAAATTTTTTCAAAAAGGCGGGAACGACGGGTAATTTTTTCGAGGGTCGAAAGGAAAAAGGCCCGCCCAGGGTGGTTTTTTTTTTCAAAAAAAGGGGCGGATTGGAGTAAAAATCTGGAGGGTGAAAAGGCCCCTCCCCCCCTCTTCGAGAAAAAAAAAATTTCAGAAAATTTAAAAACCCGGGGGGGAAGGTAGTTTTAGAGCATCTAAAACATAATTCTGGGGCTAAAATCATTATATGATTTCAAGAGCTAATTTTCACAAAAAAATATTTTTTTAAAAAATTTAAAAAAAAAAAAAAATTAAAAATGTAACTGGAAACCCTTTTTAAAAAGAAACATATTTTTCACAAGTTTTTTAAAAAAAAAAAAAAAAAAAAATTAAAAAGGGGAAAAAGCGTTGTACAGGGGAATGGAGAAATTTAAGATTTTTTTTCTTTTTTTTTATCTCTTGTTAACTAAAAATATTAGTTTTTTTCTAAGTTTTTAAATTAGAAAATTTGAAATCAAATCCCAAAACAAAAACTTTTTTTTTTCCCAATAAAAATTTTTAAAAAAAAAAATAAGTAAAAAATTACAAAAATTTTTTTTACCCCAAAAACCCCTTAAAAAAATCGCCCTTTATAAAATTTGGGCGTCCTTGCCCCAAGGGGCCCCTTTTAATTAACCAAATTTTTTTCCCAACCACAATAAAAACCACTAAACTTAAAAAAAAAAAAACGGGGTTCTCAAACTGGGGTTCTCAGGTCACGGCAAAAAAAAAAGATTTTTTATTTGGGGTTTAGTTTAAAAGGGGAAACACAAAAAAAACCCTAAATTTCCGGCCCAAATTGCGACTGAAAGTTTTTTTTTTCGGATAAAACGAAAAAATTTGGATTAAGGGGGAGACATTTTTTATTTTCACAAATCTTAGAAATCATTTAAATTTTGAATACCCCTTAAAAAAACCAAAAATTTTTTACTTTTACTGTTTATCTTTTTACAGTACGAAAACTAGTTTTTTTTTTTCAGGAAAAAAAAAAAACATTGTTTTTGATTACAACATGTATATATAAATAATTTTATTATAGATGTTACCTAAAATTCCATTTCCCAAATTTTGAGTTTTAACCAATTAAAAAAATATTCAATTTTTTAAATTTGTTTGCTTTTTTAAAAAACCCCAATTTTAACGTAAATTTTGTGTTTCCCTATTATCCGTAGTTTTTGGGACTTTTCTGGGGGCCTGGTCTAGTGGGAAATTTTCCCCAGTTTTGGGCTACTGGTGCCTTTGGGCTAAATGGGAAATTTTTTTGTTTTTTTTTTAAAAATTTTAATACACCTTCAAATGTAATGATATATTTTGTTTGGGTTTATTTAGAAAAAATAAACTATTGCTGGGTAAATTTACAAACCGGAGACGGTTTTTTAATAATAAATTTTCCGTAACTAAAAACCCAAAATAAAATAATGGCTTTTCCCTCATTTATTTTGCATGTATAAAAAAATTTGGTCAAAAAAAAAATTTTAAAAATGCTGTTGTACGTATGTTTGTTTTATAGTAAAAAACTTTTTTTTGTTTAATTTTTTCTTTCTTTTCTTTTGATCTAAAAAAATACTCAAAAAAAATTTCTCCCCAAAAAAAAAAACCTTCAACTTTACTTTTAAACCCAAAAACCCACCCGCGTGGCCCCCCATGGTCTAAAAGGGGGGTCAAAAAAAAAAAACTCGTAATATACCTATACTGGGTGGGTGAGGGGTTTAAAACGTGGGGTTTTAAATTTTTCTTTTCCTTTTTCGGGTGTAAACCGAAAAAAAAAAAAGAAAAATTGTTTTTTCCCCCACATAGTTTTTCCACACTCCCCCCAAAACAAAAAATGTTTTTGGGTTAAACAAAAAAAAAAATTTGTTTTTTTTCAAAATTCTAAAAACTTAAATCATCCCTAGGCAAAAAAAATTAAAAAAACGTAAAAAAAAAGTTTGATTTAAAAGGCGTCTAGCCCCCAATGGGTTGTTTAGAAAGCCCCCCAAAAAAAAAAGTAAAAAAAAAAAAACCAAAAAATTTCCCGGGTTTGCTGATTTAAAAAGGTTTTATGAATAAAGGGGGGACGAATAAAAAGTTTTTTTAAGAAGCTTTTTCTGTAGTTAGTAAAAAGTTATAATAATCTCCCCTGTTTTTTTGGTTTTTAAAAAAAATTTGTCCCGCGAGAGCAGTAAAAAGGCTGGTCCTGGGAAACCCTTTTCCCTTTATTAAAAAGGGGGGTATTGTGGGGTAGGTCCTCCTCTGGGGGTAGAACCCGTGCCCCCCACTGGGGGTGGGATTTCCTTCTTTAAGCCACAGGGGAACAATAAATGGTTCAAAGACAAAAGGGCCAAAAAAACAGCCCTTTTTTTGGGAGGACAATGGAACTTTTTCCCCGCTGGGAAAATTAGTTTACGTTTTACTATGCGTTTTTTTCTTCCCCTCTCGGAGGAAAAAAGGGCCCCATAAAAACAAACATAATAATTGCGTGCTCACCCTAAAAACGTTTAAAAATCTATGTTTGTAAAAAAAGACAATTTTTAAATTTTAAAAGGGCATTTTTTCTGAGGACAGCTATTAAATGGAGCATTAAAAAAAATGGCCCCCTTTTTTTTACTACATATTAAACCGGGGTTTTCCTTTTCCCTTTTTTACATTTTACTTTCTTTTCCCAAAAGGGTTCTTTTTTGTTTAGGCCAAAAAAAAAAATTTGGAAAAGGGAGTATGTAGGAAAAAAAAGAAAAGAAAGTCAAAACTAAGAAATAGAAAAGGGAAGAGCCCCAAAACAAAAAAAAAAAAAAATGGGGGGTTTTTAAAAAAAGGGAAAAAGGAAGAATATATAATAAGAATAATGGTGAAATATAAGAGGAAGATGGAATCATTGTCATTGTATCTAAATGACCAGCCCACAAGCTGATACATACAATTACGATGATGATTATGATGATGAAATGGAACAAAATATTATATTAGTTTCAGTTGTTACAGTTCCTAGATTTAACAGAATTTATATTTTTAAATGAGATGATCGTATACAGTAAAAGATAGTAACGAACACGTCTACGCACTGAATTATTATTTGTAATAAAAAACATTTTATAATATGTGGAAATAACTATGTTGATGGAATCTTGATTATTTTGGAGAGATGCCCTTACGATGACATGGCTTATAATGGGGAATAAATACATCGGAAATGTATTCTTGTTTCAGGACTTGTATAAAATTAAGACTAAGAGGGAACGGGCTTTAAATTTAAACCAGTGGTTCCCAAAGTGGGCTCTACTGCCCCTTGATATTATCTAGGAGGTGCTAAGAGACACCAGGTAGGTGAGAGATGATGAGGGGTGATCTCTGACACATGATAAATGACTTCAAACAAAACATTGGGAAACTTGTGTCACTTCACCAATCCCAGCCATTGTATTAAGAACGTACTTAACATGCAAGTACTTACTAAATGTGGTGTATAAGATACTTGCTATGTAAGTAGGTAAGAAGATTACTCCTGACAAACGTTCAACCACTAAAATTCAAAATAATGGCCAAAAGTCAAAATGACGTTAAACGGTCATTTTGACTTTTGGCAATTATTTTGAATTTTAGTGGTCATTTTGAATTGTAGACATGTTTCGAAATGTTCCAACTCTTTACGACAGGTACGACAAATTGTAAAGACAAGATGGCTCCCAAAATACAGGTTCGTAAATTTTCCCACGGGTCACTACAAGATTTATTGATTGATTGATTGATTGATTGGTTGGTTGGTTGGTTGGTTGGTTGGTTGATTGAATGATTGATATGTCTGAGCATGTCTAGACACATATGAATAAGTTAGAAATTAAAGATGGTCTTTCTTATACCTTTACAATCCAATGTTTAAATCCAAGATGACTGTCAAAATTCATGATAGTAGCTCAACATCCGGACTCCATAGTGGTAGTAATTTAATTTCCTTGTCTTCCCTTTATTTCCTTAACATAACAATTTGCACAAAAACTGCTGTGTTAGGAAAGAAAGAGAAAAAAATGATTAAGTGCATAATAATCGCAAGGTATTGTGGGGAGGAATGGGAGCGAGTTCCCACAATGGTGTCTAGATGTTGGGTTACTAGCTTGATATTTTGCAGCCATCTTGGATTTCAATATCAACTGTAATGTATAGGTAAGGCCATCTCTAATTTTTAACGTGATCATACATGTCACTTGTCAAGCGATAAATCAGTCTCTTCGAGACCTGTCAGAATATGAACGAATCTACACAGGTTCTTTGGGAGCCATCTTGAACTTCAAACTTGTCAAGGCCTGTCAAAACATATTGGAACATTTCAAAACATGTTGAAAATTCAAAATGGCCTCCAAAATTTAAAATGGTTGTCTCACGCATGGCTTATTAAAAGTGGGCTCGAAGTAAGCTTTTATTCCTAAATATTTAACTTTTAGATTTATAAAGAGGGTATCACTGTATAAAGTTGGTCAATTTCGTTAAATTAACTAAACTTAAGATCTCATATAATTTCAATTAAATGTTTCAATAAAATTAATGTTACTGTTTTCAATGAGAGCGTGTTATTATTTTATCGGTGTCTAATGAAAACTGCTTTTCTTAATAGTGCTTTTTATAGATTAGGAAAGGGGACACTTGGGATGAGTTTATAGAACCAAGGGGGCGATCGCTCTTAAAGGTTTGGCAACCATTGATTTAAATACAGTAGCCCCATGACTTCTTTGGTGCTGACTGACAGCTCACAGCTGACTTCTGACAGTCATCATTTAGGTATATACCTAAATTTTTGAACGTCAGACGTGGTTTGGCGTAGGGATACATAATTAGGTCTGGTAACTTTTCAAAGCTGTAAGCTGCTGCTGTAGCTGTATCCTCTATTTCTGCAAGCAGAAAGTCAGCGCCGTGAGATGTATTGAGTAGGCAATACATTGTACTTCATAGCAAATATGATAGCAAAAGTCCAAGCTAGACTTGAGTACGAGAACAATCTAGATCCATCTATTATTGGTTGACTGTGGGAATAAGAGCATATATAGTCTTTTACGGAAAAGTGGGGGATGATAGAATAGGAAAGGCCTCATTTTTTAATGCATTGAATAGTTAGTGTAGTTTTTGTAGTTTTACATATGTATTTTATATATTTTGTTCTATCATTTAAGAAAATAACATACCGTAGTTTTTACCACTCTTGAGGTATTTTACTGCCACTACCTTATTAACTGTCACTCTAAGAGAAGTTCTCTACTACAAGAGATTTTTTGGGGCAGTGTGACACACTTTTATATTTAGTACACAAAGCATAACACTCCCCCTCTCCCTTTGTAAAAATATATTCTACCTACATTATTGCGTGTCGATAATAATGTATTAAATATTTTAGTCATTATTATACTTCATACATAAAATGCCAAAAATTAGTAAAGCTTGAAAGCGTGTTAAAATATTGCAAACAGAAAATAAACATAAAAAACCAAACCAGTTTGGCATGGCAAGAAGAATTTAAGAAAACCTAAGACATCCACAATTATCCATTCCCTCTTTGAATCTAACCCTCCAACAACCACCCACCCCAATCACCTGGGGGTACCTTCTCTCATTCACACTCAAGAAAAATGTAATGGATCTAGATTGTTCTCGAACTTAGGTCCTGCTCTGAACAACGCAATTCTCTGTTAAGTGAAATGCAATGAATTGCCTACTCAATCTATCTCCCGACGCTAAATGACTTTCTACTATTCACTTTTACTATAGTATTTAAAATATAAATCTTTACCAGGATTCAAAATATTGTTTCAAGTTTGTTTATTCACTGTGTGATGTTGCCTGTCTCGATGCAAGGGACCAGGGTTGAGGCTCTAACTCACCTGTTTTGGAAAAGTAATTGAAAGTTATAGAGAGTTCTAACATCATATCGTGTCATATGACGGACAGACGATAAGATACTGACGGTACAGATAGCAGAAGTTATGCGCTTGCTCAGGATCTAGTAATGCTTAAACAAAGTAGATACAAAGCAAATATGATTCGAAAGTAGTTGAATCGCGTTTGGAACCCCACTCCGTTAACGGGTCGAAACACTTTTCATTTAATCATTGCATGTTATGCTATCAATTAACCTACTTTCCAGGAGATCCCCTCCATTCCCCCTTAACCACCCAGACCCCTACCCTTCCGCACCCTCCCACCCACCCTCCGAACATGTCGATTGTTAATTGATGATTGCTGATTGCTAATTAATTATTGGATAGGATTGGAGTTTATTTATCAGTCCACGGCGTGAGGTGGAAATGTGGGAAACTAATGACAGTACATCTCAGAGGATATTTGTAGGATAAGCCACACGGTATTCAATAGGCTGGTATCCACTCCCGCACCCTGCACCCCTCCGGATATGTTAATTGCTGGACCATTTGCATCACAACAGCTCTGGTGAGGACTAATATTTTGAAACATCCCTGGCGAGGACTTCTTACAATCTACATCAGAGAGTTTGAAAACATCCTTGTTATTCGTGGATACCGCGCGACAACATGTGACCCGGGTAGTTTCCAATGGACCAATCTGCGCACTTTGATTAGTGGCTGTGTTTCAAGTCACGTAGCCCCAAAAATATATATAGTCTATAGTAACTTAACTTTGTTACTACCTATTCTTATTGACATATTAGTCACAACTTCTTGTATTACCTTTACGTATTATCAATTACCTGGTGTCTCGTCTGTACCGTGGAGAGACTAACCCGCACAAACTACATATCTTACTCACCCTATCAACGGACAGGCTGGATTCTCGTACAATGACAATGATCACGCCACATCAACAACACGTCAACAAACATCGAACTCTGTGTGAGAAAGTGACAGTTAACGCGCTCTAGTGCTTTTGTGAACTGATACATCTATCAAAAGCGCTCATGCGCGAAAAGACCGTTAGAAGAAAGGCTCTCTGTCTCCCGTGGCCCGAAGTGACTCCCGCCCCCCTTGACTGTGTGTCCGTCCAACCAGCGCTATGCACACGCGCTTGGGCAGATATAGACTTCATGATTGGATTATAGTGACCGCATTATGATATAATTCTCTCCTTCCCTTGTTTCCTCCACTGAGTAAGATCAGATATAAGATTATGTTTTGCTAAGGAAGTCACTCTTTTTGGTGCCTGATAGACGTTAGGCTCACATGGCGATATGAAGGGCCCTAGGACTAATAGAACGTAAGTCTGCCTAGGGTGACAGGAAATTAATCTTAGACCACGTCATTATAATATTCAGGTTAGGGTTGTAATCTTGGTGCAGATATGCCATTTTATTATAATATTCAGGTTAGGGTTGTAATCTTGGTGCAGATATGCCAAATTATTGTAATATTCAGGTTAGGGTTGTAATGGTGGTGCTGATGTGCCAACTTATTGTAATATTCAGCTTAGGGTTGTATTCTTGGTGCAAAGGCCAGGGAATCTATTTGTTAGATGCCATTATTAGTTTGATTGTTTATATGGAAAATACAGTTAGCGATCAGTCAGATGGCTGTAATTCCTGGTTGTTGTTATTACAATCTTGTGGGATTTAGTAAATATTGGTTGGTATTTAAGGTTATCTCTCATATAAAATTAATGCTCCTTTTTTATGCTCTCAGTCTAGTAGGACATTTTTGCATATTAGTTTGTTTGTAAACGGCAAGTGATAAATTTCAATTATCTTATATCCCTATGTTTCTTTACATGTGGTTTAATGAGGTGTAAAGATAAATCTATCAAAAATAAGAACCTAAGATATGTTAATGGTTTCAGGCGTTAGCGGGCTAACTGTTGTAAACGGGTTTTGGGAAATATATCTAACATTGTAATCTTTTGCGATAGCTAGCGTGAGGTTAAATTTACCTATTGTTGACATTGTAATAATGTATAGACGGGGATGCTGGTCGTTTACTAGTCCTCGTTTAGCCTGGTCTTAGACATTGTTATGTTAGTTGAATAGCAGAAGTGATGAGTCTCCCATGTTTATTAGAGTATGTTTAATATATGGTTCCATGTAAATTACCACTTCAATAAATTAGCCGTTGGGCAATGTTTTTTTACCTGCACTTCGTTCTTGTTTATACATAATTTTATTTACTGAATCTTCCCATGGGCATAGTTGATACTTCTCAGGTGAGACAGGGAATAATTGGGCTATGTAGCGAATATCCAAATAAAACCCCTTGTGGTTATTCTTCATTATTATTATTAATTATTATTATTTATTATTATTATTATTATTATTATTAGCACCGCGTCTTACTACCCGTTCGGTTATACGCACTTACGCTAATGTGTAATGTTGGGTGATGTGAGATGAAATGAAGGACCTACAGTTTAACGTGGAATCCGAACCACGGTGGCGACCTGGCATTCACACATTCACAAGATGTCTTGTCAGAGTTGTAGGAAGGGTTTGGAAATCAGGTTATTCTTCATAATTGTAATAATGGGACTGGGTGTTGTGGTGCTTAGTTAGGGATCTTGATGGTACTGCTAACAGACTGTACCCACACACCCGGTACGCTTGACGTCTTATTCACTTAGTACACCTCAAGGTGCGCATTATACGACACCTCCCCCCATTTGAAAAAGAAAAACAATATAGCCACAAACTTTATTTTTCTTGGTTACCTCCTTTTCCAAAAACTTTTCTTTTAGAGGTGATTCCTCTAAAGGTTGTAATCTAACCCTTCAGGAAACACTAATCCTAGGTCTTCTTTGAGACCTTGTTAATGGGGGTGTGTCCAGAACTTATTTACAACTGTTGGTTTGAAACTAATTAAACTTTTACAACAATCACTATCATCATTTGGCCACCATCTTTTAAAACACATTAAAATTGCATAATATATACATCACTATCAAAACCTATTACAGTTAGTGCTACATAAGTATATACAGACAATTTTGACTATTTTTACTGAGTGTTTAATTTTCCACTCCTCTTCTTCTATCATCTTTTCAACTTCATCGGTCTAATATTTTTCCATTCATATCGAGAACGGTCTATAATTTTCCCAGTATTCCTTCATAAGAAAAATTGTCTAACATCCTCCGATAATTCCCTGGTTCGAGTCTGTAGTTTAGACCCTTCCCGGGAAATTCCTAACAGTTATTATAGCTTTTTTATATAAATAATATCTTTATAATTTATGTTACTATAATTATCATATCCAGTGGCGTAATTATAGGGTAGCATAGGTTGGCAAAATGCCGCAGGCCAAAGCCCAAATTGGACCCACTACTCAGTCCCATCTGCCCAATATAATGTTGATAATAGATTAAAGTGTTGTATCTAAGCCAATTCTTGTTTCGTCAAGATCTCATAATTCAATCAAAAACTACTTACCGATCATTTTACTGTGCAATAATTCATTCTTTGTACATATTTTACCATACAAACAATATTTAACAAGAAATAAGTTAATCTTCAAAAAAAAAATTGAGGAAATTATATACAGTTTTATTGAGATCAAAGCAAGAAGAAAGGAATTTTAAATGTCGATATTTGTTTAGTCTCAAAAGTGCTAATACTGATTATAACTTTGTTTTATAATATTTTATTTATTTGGTCGTAAACATTAAATATCAAGTTTTTTTCATTATATAGTTTATCTGTAATTTTACAGTATTGATTTTATCAGACAAATGAAGACTTGTATTACGTAATTTATAAAAAGAGTTCCAATAATAAATGTAAAGTAATTTATTGTAATCTTAAATTACACATAAGATATTTGGGGGGCAAGGGGGCGGAGGCGTTCTTTTTCTTCAGAGAACCCCACCATTAGATTTTTTCCACGGGCCTATTACTGCCCACTACTCCTTTGATTATATTGTTAATGAAAACCATGTTTATTTCAGTATTGTACAATAAATTTCAAATTTAGTAATAGGTTACAAACAAAAAAGTATTACTTAAATAGAATCCAATTTTCCTCTGAATTCAAAATTTTATTTTAAGCTGGTCACTCTTATTTTTTAATTCTTATATATTGTTTGAGTTTATTTAGAAAAATCTTCAAGTAATATAAGAGTAATGTAATTATTTTAAAAATCGGGGGTAGACTTTACCAGGTTTATGTGGAACGCCAAGAAAAATAATCCTGAGATAATTATTTTATTCATCGAGCACTATAATATATAGGATCATTTTTGTCAAACTTGTTTGAAATAGGTACTTTTTTCAAATCTTTGGTGGAATGTGAATACTACTATTCATTATATTTTAAAATAATTTATTTTAGTTTCCACATATTATTAAATTTTTTGTAATTTTTGTATGAATGTAAATAAAAGATGTTTGTTACTTCTAGGCACCAAATATCCCCAAAGTATTATTTTGTTTAAAATCGAGGAAATATTTGTGTCTACATTGTGGACCAAATTAAAATAAAATGTTATCATGCATACTGAAGTGTACTACCATAGAATCCAAGTTTGGTGAATATCTTGTCAATCATTTCCAAATATATTTTAAACATATAGAGATATGTATCAAATATTCTTTTTTCCAAACAATGTAAATATTTCACTCATTACAAACAATATTCATTAAACCATGGGGTGATTGAAGTCTTAACCACATTGCATTGTGGGTCTTGTTCTATTCTGCAACTATTCATTCTATGTCCATTATGGAAACATATTTATGTATATTATATATTTATATATTATATATATAAATATAAATATGGCTAATGCTCTAGATCTGGTCATGAGACCTTTTATTTCCTCTGCTCTCCTGACGTATGGACGAATTAATTTCTGAGGTGAGGACACCGTTAGGATGAATTCCATAAACCCCGGATGGTAGATGACATCGTGAGAATAATGATGGTGGAAAGCAGAGGGAACTACAGTTTTAACGTGGTTCCGAACCACGGTGGGGGCCTGGCACTACACACATTCACAAAGCGTGAAAGCACACACTGAGCAGAGGGAAGGAAGGTTTGGGAATAAGCTAAATCTATGCCAGGACAGGGATTTGAACTCCAGACCCCTAACACAAAAGTATGATACCTTACCCCTAGACCACCAGGTTCCCTGTTTTAATGGAATTATAATTTGGTACAACTATACTAGCAATCACCGAATACATTTTACTAAAGTTAGAAATACACTTTGACATGTAGATCGAGCTGGGAACACGTGGATTAGTCAACCATTGCTCATCCAGAGCTCAGGGTAATTTGAGACTCTTAGATTAAGGTAGCTGGTGTTTCTGAGCTCTGAGAAGCTGGCGATCCCCCACGTTCATCAATTGGGGATGGAAACGAGTCCCTTTTAACCGAATATGAAATCAGCTTTGGCTTGAAAATAGGGTGCTAAGCTGTAAGTCCTTCTAGTTTAATAGCTACTCAGATTTTATTACATATCGTACTATCCTCATTCAACTACACTGACGTGAAAAGGATGAGAAATGTAGAGTGTATAGGAAGTGTACCAAATTGTATGCAGTGTGAGAGTGGGGAAACTATTTAGGAAATATTCTCCCAGTGCCTCATCAAACCAACCTCCCCGTAAACTGTAAACCAAACTTGGTTAGCTTTAGGTCCACTTATTAACCGATCCCACTGGTTCATATTAGCCCCAGCTACTAAATAGAATAGAATAATATATTATATAGTTTAACACATGCTTAATGTTTTATTTGTTTACATAACGAAGACGAAGAAATGTTTTTATGAGCTATAGCCCTTTCTCCTCTTTCCCTTGACCTGAAACTTTCTTTCAACCCTTATCTCAAATATAACAGACTCAGGCGTTACTATCCTAGCGGTGAACACAGTTTTTAACTTCTTTATAAAATAAATGTCGGAAAAAAACGCACGGACTTTCTAGCTCTATTTTTAAAAATGAGATATTTACTAAAAATTTTGCTAATATGGAAACTAAATAAACACACCACAAACCCGACAAAATTCACTAATTAAGGGGTAAAAAAAAATTAACACCAAGATTTAAATTTTATGATTTTATCTCAAAGAATTAAAGCCCCCAGGGGATGCAGACAATAAAAAATGTCATTTTTTGGGTCCAAAAGGGGGTCAACACAAAATTCGATAAAAATCCAGCTTTTAGTTAAAAAAATATATTTTTTTGGGGGTTGCACCTTTTTAGGGTTTATCGTATTGCTATTAAATTTCCCTAAATTTTTAAAAAATTTTTGCCCAATAAAAAGATAAATCGATATTGATCTAAAATGGTAGAGAGAATCGTTGCTGAACAAATATTTCTCCAAAAGGGGTTTAAGGGAAAAAAAACAAAAATTTTTTGGGGAAACCTATTTATATTGAAAATTTATTTCGTTGAAATTTAAGGGTATCTCTTTACAGCTAAAGCTCACCAAATTTATTAATTACTGCCAATACCCTATAAACCTTTAGGGTTAATAAAAAATAAATTTCAAATAAAAGTCTTTATTTTTAATAGTTCTACAATTTTGCAATGAAAAGTTATATAGAATATCAAATAGTTTGGAATAGGGAATTTTTACGCTTCTTAAAGACCCTAAAAGCATTTTCAGAAAAATGAAAAAAAAGTTTTTTTTAAAAACTTTAATCCCTAAAACACGAATTTTGAACAAAATCGTTAGAGATATTTTAAAAAAAATTAATTTTTTCTTTTTTTTCCGCCCTTTTTTAAACTATTCTAGGCTTGACAACACAAAGAAAAATGGCTTGCAAAAACCATTTTTTGGGTTTCCGGGGGTCATAAAATGAAACATCCATCAACATGGGGGGTTTAATTTTTTAAAGTCGCAAAACCTTTAGTGTTGGGAAATTTAAAAATAATTATATATTTGTGTATAGCTTGAAAAATAATATTTTTTTTATAAAAAAATTTTTTTAATTTTTTAAAAATAAATAAAAATATTTTAAAATATATAATATATACATTTTTCAATGAAAAAATTTTTTTAATCTCAAATAGTTGGGGAAATATATAGAAAAATGAGAATTTATGCATAAAACGGAACCTTTAAAATCAAATTTTTCAAATTTTTGAAATAAAATTAATCAAATCGTTAGGGGGCCGATTTTGGAAAAATCTTTTTTTTTTCTATTTTCGCCCCTTCAGTAAGCAAAACCCTTTAAAATTTTGGGGTTAATATCGAATTTCAAAAACCCCTTGGTGCAATCCTATGAAAACTCTAATACCACGATTTAGTCCGACAGCCAAAATTTTTTAAGATCCTTTCCGAGTACAACATGTAGGCTCTGACGTCATAACCCTTCAAGCATACTGCGATACTCATTAATCTGGGCTTTTTAAATTGATAAACCGAGAGCTAGTGATTCAACAGCAAAAGCAAAAACATTTTTTGAGAAAACAAACAAATACCAAGTTGGCTATGAAATATATTCCCTCTCCCTTCTCTCTCTCTCACATACCCTGTGAGGTTGCCCTTGAAATATTGTGAGGGCTGGAAAAAAAAAATGAATTTAAAGACCAGCTATAAGCTCACTGTTCAAAAACCTTCACTGACAGTACGTAATTGGCCAATAACACCACCAAATGTAATAACCCATGAAGTATGGCAATAAACTTTTCATTACAATTTAAAAGGGGGAAAAAAATAAAAGTTTTTTAAAACCCTTACCAAATCTTACTCAAAAAGGCTTTAGAAAATTTATAGCGTTAAAACTTAAGTAGTCCCTCTATACAACAAAAACCCACAAAATTGAAATAAATATTGTACCGGGGCACAAACCAAAAATAGCCACCAACTTCCACCATTTTAAAGAAAGTGTATACACATTACCCAATTTTACCGGCGAGTCAGCCCCTTTGTAGGACACTCCGCGCACTCAACACAAAACACTGCTCATCGTTCATTTGGAAAAGAAACAATATTGAAACGTGAAGTGGCTGTAACCCTGTTCGCTTGTACGTATCCAAGAGTTTAAGACCTGCGCAGGCGCGAAAGCTTGGGGAAAAAGCTAAACGCATCACTTGTCTCCCTACCCCCCATATCCTCCCACATCGTTTTGCCAGGGGGCTTTAAAACTTGGGGGAAAAGATCAAAGCCTATCACTTGTGCTCCCTCCCACCCCTCATGTCATAAAATCACATCGTTTGCGCAGGCGTCGGGGAAGAGAGACACTTCTAACTTCTGTTGAATGAACCCTTGGTCATGTGTTTTCTACCTACCATTTTACCCCGCTTTTCAAAGTGAAATATAAGCTATACCCAGAATAACTTTACTCTTTGAAATAAGGAATTAAAGGACTTTAAAATTGTAAGTATCGATATTTTAAAATTTTTTATTTTTTTTAACTGAAAGCATCACATTAAATTTTGTCAAAATTATGTAGGGGTTAAATTTTTTATTTATGGGCATAATTTTTTAAACTAGAATTTAAATTTTTGTTAGATTTGTTTTGTGTAAAGGGAAAATTTAAAGTCTTAAAACTTTTGGATCCATTTCGAATGATTTATTTTCAAGTCAATCTTATTCTAAATTAGTCTTTAGCACAAACCCTGCACTTTATTTTGTTTTTATATGTGTAGTTTAAGTTGTGTCCAGCGTCACTAATGATTTTAGTACCATAAATTTTTTATGTTTAATGTTTTGGGGAAACATTAGATATTTTTATAATGTTTGGTGTTTTATTGTTAACTGGCGACAGGGGAAAGTACACTTTTTTTTTTCTGCCTAAAACCCCACCCGATTATTATTGGATAGAATAACAGTTTCGACTAAAAATAGATTTTTCGCTAAACAAAAAACGAAACTTAAATTATGTTATAAAAGATGTTTTGTTATGACAACATTAAAAAATTTAGACTTCCAAGACAACTTATTCATTTTTTTCAATTATTTTTGAACGGCTTAGCCCAAAATTTTGGGGATAGGTTTAGCCAAGCAGCTTTCTAATTGGGGTAATGTTCGCAAAATTTTTACCTAGTTTGTATTTTAACTGATAATGTTTCAAACAAAAAAAATTTTCTAATTTTCGTTTAAATGCGATTTGATAGCTTTCTCTACAAATTTTTTTTAACTTAAAAATATGCGAGAAGTTTTATTATAAACGCTCGACATGTATTTTTTATTCGTATATATAGCGCCTGTCCCTACTCTAAAGATTATTTTTTTCCATTTTGAACTTTTTCTATCGCGAGAAAAAATCGTCCTTTAGGGGCCATGTTAATCATGTTTTTTGTTTTACATTTAAAATTAACAAAGCCTAAAATCCCTTTAAAGTCATTTTTTGAATATTTTTTTTTATTATTGTTAAATAGCTTCTAGCCCCATGGCTTCTTTTGGGGCGATAAAATCACAACTAACACTGACTACTTTTAAAAAGTTACTGGCCAAATTATGTATCCATAGCCGAACCATATGATCTGCAAAAACAAGGGTTAGTACTTCACTGCTGAAGTTAAAATTTAGGTATTACCTAAACTATGTTACTGTCAAAGTCAGCTATGAACTGTCAGCAGCACCAAAAACCATGGGGGACTGTATTTGGGTACTTGGGGTTTTCATATTTGAGAGAGGGCAAATAAAAAATCCCTGGGTCTGCTTTTTTTTTTCTTTGTCTTGCAAACCTTTTTTTCTTTGTCTGGTTTTTCTAGAACGTACATGGGACTACATTCTAGTAAACCTTTGTGCTTTTGGGAAAGGGTTTAATATTTGCCAAATTTTTCCCAAATTATTGGTTTTTTAAATATATATTTTAATAAAAGTTTTTTTAATTTTTAATATATTACAATTTTTCAAGAAATTATTTAGTAATTTAAAAAGTTCTTTAATAAGAAAATTTCCACTTCTGTAAAGCACTTTAAATATTTTTTTCATAATATAATCAAAATAGCCCATTTTGTTATAACTTAACCAAGCCTAGATACGATTTTTTAAACAAAAAGTTTTTCGAGTTTGAAAAAAAAAAATTTTCTTTTGGGGGCCCTTTATTAAACTCTTTATTTTTGGGGTTTGGAAACGCACACAAGAAAATAAGGCATTAGTAAAACCACTTTTTTAGGTTTGGGGGGGGTCATGAAACGTGGGTTCAATTTTGTTTTACGATCACAATACTTTTTTGACCGTAAGAATCGAACAGAAAAAAGAACTTACATTTCTTGGAATCACGGGTCCGTCCCACCAACAAAAAGGGATAGCAGCCCAGTACACCGGCAAACATAGGAGCCCCGGGATTGTTTCCCCAGTTGGTACCTTGGGCTATTTTTTCCCTAAAGTTAAGGTCTCACAGTCACAAGGTTTTCTTTAATTAGGTTAAGTTTGGGTTAAACACACACGGTTTCCCACAATTTAAATAAAAGGGCTATTTTTTCCACATCATCGATTGCGGGAGACGTTAGCCCCCCCAAGGCTCGTTTGTGCACCAGAGCCTGGCAATAGTCTACACTCACGGGGCGACCTACTAGATGTCACGTCCCCCCGGTTATACAAAAATGTAACCCCCCCTTCTTTAATTATATTCAATTACAATAAAAAAAAGGTAGGTTTTAAGTTACAAGAGATTTATTTTTATTCTACAAACAACTCGCAACAACAAAGCAGGCACTCGGGAAATCAGTGATGGCCGATAAGGGCCGAAATAAACAAAAATAAAGGGGGAAACCCCCCAAATGTTAAGAGAAAACAGAACAATAAATACCAAAGCAGTCAAATTAAATTGACCCTCCAGAAGGCACAACCTACAAAAGTTAAATACAAGTAAAATTTTATAGGCTACACGACCGCGAGGGAACACTACATTTTCATAAGTATGAATTTTATAAAGACTGCCCTTTTAAAAAGGGGCGACAGAGAAAATGATTAACCCCAAACCCAACCTTTACTAGTTCCTAACAAAATTTTTAATCTAATTATTATTTTAATAATGACCCAAAGTGCTGGAGCACGGGCCGCGCCCCCCCCATTGAAAAACAATTACAATCGTAACAAAACCCTTTTAAACCTTTTCAAACAAAAAATTATTTTTAAATAAGTTTCACGTTAAAAAAAAAATAATTAGCGCCCCCAAAATGGCGAATGCTAAAGTTCCTTTGGCCCAAATCGCCATGGGCCCAAAACCAACCCGTCCGTAGGCGGACACAAAAGTTTAAATACCAAGAAAAACAGAGCATAAACCTAATGGCTGACAGCAAATCCCGCAGTCTCAAAAAATATAGCATTAGTAACGGATTTATATTTAAAAGTCAAACTTAAATTTTGAACAATTTAAAAAACCCCAAAAAAATTTAGAATCTCGAACAGCAACCCACGTCTAATCTAAGACAATGTCTCACCTAATCGGTGCGAGAAAGAGTGACTCAACACATCCACCGTTTTATACTTACAAAGTCAATCACGTGTTCACAAAACCGGGAATCACACGGGACGAAGGGGGGAGGGGTGATTCGCTTCGGCAGAAGTTTTATC